>VUQR01011249.1:23627-43389 GCA_015108515.1 Hemichromis elongatus
GTCAAGTCATAAAGCATAATTCCTGTTTGGGGAGTTTTATATCGAAGCCCCCCCATGGGCTTAGGGTCCCTTTGAACACAGACGTGCAGAAAGAGGTCTGTGCAGGGAGGTAATGGTTTGCTTCGAGCTAATACGTGTGTGTGTGTGTGTGTGTGTGTGTGGTTTAAAAGAGACATATAAATGTACATATGAGGGACAACAAAGGTAGGGAAAGCGAGATAAAAAATGCAAAAGGGCCCTTATGTATTTGTATTTATGTGGGAATGAGAGAGAAAACCAGGCTGCATAGCATACTCATAGTTTCCAGTGCATCTCATTCCTTTCCCCCAGTAATCCACAGGTGGACCATCACAAGCAGACTATGCCTCTAACCTCAACAACTTAGAAGTTGTGCACTTTGCCCTAGCACTGCTTTTGGGATTAAGAGTCCTATAGCGTGAGCAAATGGTTTGCCTTTCTGCACTGCAAAGCGCTTGTGTCTTCAGCCACGTTGTTTGTGTGCGCATTTGCAAGTGCATGTGTATGTGTGTTCAAGTGAGTGTTGGTGAGCTATACAGTGGCGGAGCAGCCCACATAGCCTATAATCCAGTCCATGTGTGCTGAGAATGCAGCAGTGTCAGGATTCACCGTAATGAAACAGACCACACTGCCCCCTTTCTCCCTCTCTTTCCATCTCTCCATCTTTTTTCCATCTCTCCTGCTCTCTCCACCTTTCTTACGGTTTAACTTTGCCCTGCTCTAACACATTTTCCTTAAGGTAAATCTAGAATTGGACCCATGATTAGCCTACTGGTTTAGTATCTCCAATCAGATATTATGATCTTCTGTGTATACATGAGTGCGTGTGTATGTGCACTTGTGTATTAGTTCTTCTTATCCTAATCTAATAGAATAAGCCAGGCACATTAGCCTTTGGTGCAGAGTGGTGTTGTGGCTAGCGGTATCAGTGCTGCTCATCTATCCACTGCTGTTATTCTGGCAGTGCAAAGCACGAGCGCAGCTAACGTGTATTAGCCATCCTCTATGGGAGAACAGATGGGAGCTATTCAGTGGTATGTAGCTACAGCGCAATAAGGCCAGACCTAATCCCCATATCCTGTCCCTGAGTGAGCCCTCCCTAATATGAGCAAACAGAGATGACAGCACCGATAGACAAATAGCCAGGGATCTGTGTGTCTGGGCGCTTGTGTGTATGCTAGATTTGATTGGTGTTTCTTATGGATAACCTTGAGTCCCGGCGCTAGGCTGCATTCCACAAAAACCTAAGTGCTGAGTTTGAGTTGGCAAGTTTGAGTTCTAAACATCCAGGTGTGGATTTGTATTGGTTAGCCATGGTTCTGTCTTACAGACGCTGATTGGCTCGTTGAGGTTGTGTATGTCCTGCTGTTGATTACAGAGGTTTTGTTTACCCGCTGGCCTCCTAGACCCCACCTCTAATGAAATAAGAATGTCCTTTTGGAGTGAGAGCAGAAGAGAAGGGGGTCAGAGGAAAAAGTGAGGGAGAACATGAGGCCAAAAGAGTGAAGCACAGTGTGGGGGGTTTCTGGAAACATTATGCTTTTATCCCACCATGAAGTTATTTGTACTGAATAAAGCAAAAAGGAGCTCAGAGGCTTTCCAAGTGAGGACAGAAATGTGTTTGTGTACATGTATGTATTTGTGTATGCTCACATGCATGCGTGTGCATGCGCTTTGTTCAGGTTAAAACAAGTCAAAAAGATGGCTTTCATTTGCCCATTCTTTGTTCACAGAGGATACAGTGTTTGAATGGCAACGTTGTGTATGCTTGCGAGCGTCCCAAGTGTGTCTATGTGCAGCGGTGGATTGCTAACCTGTTGATCTTTGTCGAATTAAAAGTACATCTCAGAGCACTAGGGAGAACAAAGACAACAAAAATCCAAACAGTTTAAACCTGGAAGTATTTTTCTCTTTGTTTGTTTGTTTGTTTTTTGGATCCAGCCAATCTAGGATCATTAGGAAATGACACATGGTCATGGTTAGCTAGCACGTCAAGATGGAGTTTAGAAGAATGCACAACATAAACGACATTGTCAGAGACATCAAAGTCATCTTATTCTTAATAAATAAACACAAATTTAAGTTGCCAAAGCTGAATCCCAATCTTAATGTATTGTAACCTTGAACAAAGGCTTCATAATACAAACTTTGTTTGAGTTTATTTGTTTTTTATATACTAAAAGCTGTTTATGTCCCCAAAAGGAGGAATTTGCATTTAAATTGTCAGCAGAATACAGTATCATATGAAGTACTCCTGGTATATACACTCACTCACCCTCAAAGTGGCAGAGCTGGCCAGAACTTTCTGTCTGTAGTTTTGAGTCATAACCAGGAGACTGGGAGTGATGCTTTCTACAGATTACTCCCCTTGAAGGTGTTGATCTCTTTAAACCTACATAGATTTTAACTGGGATCTGTTTTGTTAAACATAAACACTAGATATCTCGCTGCATTGCATACTTTTAGGAGATAAAATCTCTTTTATCCTCTGTTTATGGCTATCAAACAAAGTTGCCCTATAGGTTTTCTTGTAGACATCACTATTCTATGATTTTTTTTTCTTGTTTTTTTGCAACAGCCTGCTGATTATAAATGAGTTCCAAGTATAAAATAAATATAAAGTTGTGTGTGCACATAAAATTGAGCTTTTACAGACCATAAGTGGCGTGCACCATAAATATGGTTTCTGTATTTGCAATTTTACAGCCCATAATCACAGTTCTTTATCTTCAGGTTGATAAAAAACCTGAGACCAAAAGTTCCTAAGTAGTAGTAAAAGAAACGAAGATCATATAAAAATATACTGTGATAATTTCAGTCTCACCTTGTTTATAGTTTTCTAACTATAAACAAAATAACAACGTTAACTAGCTCATCACTACATAATTTAAACTCCCCAGCCAATTCAACAGGCGCCTCAGGCAGTCACATGGCCCATGCCAGGAACAGATTACATTTAGGCACATAAACATGGTCAAGATGAATTGCTGAAGTTCAAACTGCGGATCAGAATGGGGAAGAAAGGTGATTTTAGTGACTCTGAATGTGGCATGATTGTTGGTGCCAGACAGACTGGTCTGAGTATTTCAGAAATCCCAGTAGATCAGAATCTGTTCTACTGGGATTTTCCCACATTTTCTGTAGGGTTTACAGAGGATAGTATGAAAAAGAGAAAATATCCAGTGAGCAGCAGTTCTCAGGGCGAAAATGCCTTGTTGATGCCAGAGGTCAGAGGAGAATAGCCAGACTGCTTGGAGCTTTTAGGAAGGCAACAGTAACTCAAATAACCACTCATTACAACCAAGGTATGCAGAAGAGCATCTCTGAACAACACAAAGAATCTTGAAGCAGATGGGCTACAGCAGCTACACCAGATGGACTCTTGCAAGCTAAGAGCAGGAAACTAAGGCTACAGTTCACACAGGCTCACCAAAACTGGACGACAGAGAAGTGTTGCCAGGTCTGATGAGTTTCAGTTTCTACTGCAACCTTCAGATGGTAGAACTGAAAGAAAATATGGATTCATCTTACTTTGTATCAACCTTTGTGGCTGGCGTGGTGTGGGGAACATTTCCTTTGACACACTTTGGGGTCTTTAGTACCAATTGAGAATTGATTAAATGAGTACTGTTGTCCAGTCCATGTCCATCTATTTATGACCACAGTTTTCCCATTTTCTGATGGCTGTTTCCAAGCATGATTATGCACTATATCACAAAGCTCAGAGATTTTAAAATTGGTTTCTTGAACATTACGAGTTCACTGTACTCAAATGGCCCCTATGCTCACCATATGTCAGACCAACAGAGCACCTCTGAGATGTAGTGGAATGAGAAACTTGCATCATGGATGTGCAGCTAATAATTCTGCAGTAACTGCAAAAACTTTCCAGTTTTGTTGAATCTATGCCACGAAGAATTAAAGCAGTTTTGAAGGCTTGCTGGTACCAGCATGGGGGTCCAACCCCAAACCAACCAGGTATACCTAATAAAGGGAATAATGCAAGTAGCTTGCAGTGAGAAATTATGCCAGCAGCTGACACAGCCCTGCCACTTTTTCCTGCACCTTGTGCCAGGTTGGAACTAGTAAACAACTATTACCCCACGCATTCATTATTACAAGCTGACAAACTGCCTGAAGAAATATCATCTCCTTTATATCAACATGAGTCAGTAAATGTTCATTAATGAATGAACTGAATTTTCTAAACAGTCAGTAGTCAGCTTGAGATGGCGCTTTATAAATCATACCCTAAATTTATGTGTGAAAATAAAATATTATTATAGCAATTATAGTTACGGCGGTGCCACTAGAGTCTTGTCAGAAAACAGAAACTACACTGGGTCATTGAACTTAAGTACTGTGTTGTTTACAATTTTTTTCTCTTCTTTCCATTATTTTATCTGCCTTTGTTTATTAAAGTTGCAGTCTGCTAGCCAGTGAGTATGTGCACAAAATCTGAATGTATGTGGGTAATGTTTGGGTTTATGGATACGTCTTTGTTCAAAGCTAAGCTGCGCCATGTGTCTTTGGTAGTCAGTGAACCATGGCTTAGGGGTCAGTAGAGGCGTCTGACCGAGGCCATCCTTTAGCTAGCTGTCAGCATAATCAGTCTGTCAAGTCAAAGGTGGTTCCACCAGGTTGAGCAGGAGTGGAGGGAGGTCGATAACTCAGCAACACCTGAGCACTGATATCTCAGTATGCTGTATGTTGAATCTATTTCAATTAAAAAGAAAAAAAAACAACTCAGTTTTGTTCCAAACTTTTGGCAGTGCGAGTTGCTGCTTGTCTTTGTGGATCTGGTAATTGAAGAAATACTTTAGGTAACTTTAAAAAAAAAAAAGTTGTTTATTTGTGTGGCAAATTTGAAGACAGTATATTGAAAAGCTTCAGAATGAAGCTTAAACCCTAGTCAGGGCCACTTTTACTTAAACTTTAATGTAAAAATCTGATAAGTTTGACATTAACATACTTGCTTTTTAAATGCAAAACTCAAAATTGCTTTAATGTAGGTGAGTGAAGAGCAGCGATAGGGATGCTGTCACTGTCAGCATGTTAACTGTAGACAGATGTAACCTAGAGACACTTTTGCAGCTGCAGCAGGACTAGAAGAAGGCTGATGTGTGGAAGAAAGAAAAGAAGGAAAATAATAAATAGTGAAGCAGACAAGTTACTTCATGCATTTTTTTATTCTTTTTCTGTGTATGTGTGTGTGCATGTGTTTTAAAGTTCTATGAAGGAGAGGACAATTAAACACCTGATGTGGGGATCATAATGCGGTTTGTCTTAGTAAGCTCCCTTTTCCCCACCCGCAACATGCTCATTACACAGGCAGAGACATGGCCACATGCACAATGGCTCATGCAAACCTGCCTTTGCAGGAACGACTAATATTTGGATTTTTTAAATTCTGTAATTGCAAGTAAATCCTAATTCATCAGTGCATATCCATGCATTGAAAATTTGCATGTGCGAGCAGCTTGTCAAAATGAATCTACAAAGCCATGTGTGGCCCACCTCAGCCAAAATATGGAGATCTGAAGACTTTGCTGCTAATTAGTTGTATTAGACACATACCTTTCTTCACTAAGCAACCCCTAACTGTCCTCTTGGGTGTGAAAAGGGGTTTCTTACTCTAGCCACACAGCGTGGACCAAAATGTAATTTGTCTTTTAGCGACTGATGATTGAATGAATCAGAAATTTGTGCATTCATAGGACCATGTGGGGCCCTAGGTGGCCCTAGTCGTAACCTATTAGATGCTTATCATTTATACAGTCTTGTTGACATACCAATTAAGTAAATATTGTCAGTATTGCTCTCACCAGCCTCAAGAAGTTCATTTTGTTAGTTTTTGTTTGTTTTCATCCTTGTCCTCTCATTTTCTGGCTCAGAATAAGGATTTTATCCAGCTAATGTGGAAGTATCACTAGTATTGAAAATCGGCCTTCTCCTGAATGGATGGACATTTCAAATTTCACTGGTTAAGTAATACCATTACCATTACTTTTTTTATATTACTGACAAAACATTTACAGTTTGCAGACCAAGTGAGAATGTAAGCTGGAATACTTTTACTGAACTCCCTCATCGTTTCCTCTCTGTCTGAACATGCCAGGTATGATTCAGTCTGTGTCTGTAAGCTCTTCTTCTCCTCCTCTCCTTGCTTTCTGTACAAGTTAGCCCACAGTCATAAATCAGTCCACCTTCAATTGTCGCTGTTTTTTTTACCTCTCTCTTCCTCCTTTTTCTTCTCTCTGTTTTATGCTAAAGCCTTAGATACGTTCACGTTTTAAAGTTTATTTAGATCAAGAATATTGGAAATACAAATTGAAATGTTGCATCGCGGGAGTGGGATATCGAGGACACACACTGGGAACGATATTGATTAACTGAATAGGTTTGGCTGTTTTTTACTGTGCAGCAAGTTTTGTGTGTAAGCAAGAGTTCAGGAAAGAGGAAAAAAAAGAGAGTGAGAGATCCTGGCAGGATTAAAAGGGTGTTTTCAGCTCATTGAGATGGCAGCACACAAAATCCTTTCCCTCAGGAGAAACTTGCACCTGGGGAGGCTCTTTGAGCATCCGTGGGTTCGTGCGTGTGCATGCCTGTGTATGAGCAATACAGAGCAAAATAAGTGTGCATAAGGTACCTCTCAAAGGTGAGATCATGTGTTCAAGACGGATTACACCCCAAAGAGAAAGTGTGAACATCCACAAAGAAGCACTGATAGAGGGTAGGTAATGGGATTTGCAAACTCTTTTCCTTTTAAACCAGTTATTTTCTTCAGACATCCTGTGTCCTCCTGACTCTCCCTGTCTTTAACAGACACACAAAGACACATGCACCCACACTAAAAGCTCTAAAAATACCATATAGCCTCAGGTCTAGGGTAAGGCCTCTGTTCCCCAAACTGTGTTTTTAACATACAGACCCACCCCTAGGCTGCCAATCATAGATGTGGCTGCTGCTCTGAGGAAGAGGGTTATATTCAGAGGCAGCAAGAGGGATGTGGTGGGGGTTGCCACAAACTAGGGGGATTCACACCTGCTGACTTTACTATATATGGCTACTTACCGAAAGGATGTAACACCCTGAAACATATAGCGCTTTTGATACCTTAGCTCAAGTACTGCTGCAAGATCTTGCACACCCATGCTTTCAGAAATAGATACATTTAAATTACTTAATAGAAAGCAAACATTTATGATCAAGATTGACACCCACGGAAACCATGTGGCTGAGAAAAAACACTAAATGTATTTTAATAAGTAATAGAAGAAGGAATTTCACTATTTTCTTTCCCTATTATAGACATGCCAGAGCTGCTATCAGACACCCCTTGTAGAATTGAAGAGGAAAACTAACAGGAATTTACCTGTTTCCTCTCACTGAAAGTCATCCCAGTGCAGTCAGCACAGAGGCTTCATATCTCGAGCTATCACTGAACTACTGTAATAACATCAACAACCTTTGGACTGCCACTCAACATTAAGGGCTGACCACTAATTAGGCCTTCTATAGCAGCAGGCTGCAATTTTATTTCTCACGCTAGCTGAAAACACTTTCCCAAACATTGTCCTCATTTATTAAATAGAACTGATGTGTTAGAAGACATGGTTTTTTATTATTATTATTAATTATTTTTCATGAAAAAAAGGGTGCTGACACTTTATATTAGCAACCTTTTCAACCCTGCATAATGTTTGTTGATCTTAAGCTTCAAATCCCAAAATGGCTCAGAGGGCTATTGCTGCAGGGTACCCATGTGAAATGGGTAGCAAAATGTTTTAAAGCCCCTGAGTCTCAAAGCTACAGAATAAACTTCACATTTGAACCCCACAATGAAAAAAAAATGTATGAACTCCTGGCTCCGATGCAAGTTAGTCCAACACAGATCGGTTTGTTGGGTTGTGCAGTGTGTTTTCAACCAGGTTATGTTTTTCAGTGAAACCCTAGAGTTGGATGTCGGAGTGGACTCTCTGTCACTAGATCGGCTCAGACAAGCAGATTAATGCTCTCTGTGTCCCTCACAGCTTACTGTATGTCACTGCTATTATCCTTGACATCCAACCAGTGGGTCAGGATCCTTTACATGGGTGTCTTTCCCATACATGTATGCACTTACACCCACATGCACACATACATATAACTTACACATGTGCAACAGAACTCGCTCTCCCTCTGGTTCCCTCTCTCTTATCTGGCCCTGTGGAAAAGCCACACTTGTACGATGACATTCAGCACAGGATTAAAGCCCATGTAAGACCCTCCTCGGTTTACACTGCCACTGCCAAGAAGGGATCTATACAACCGCACACTCTCATGCAATCCTGTACACACTCTGGCCAAGACACAACTCTGTGCACACACACACACAGTCGAAGCCTAAGAGGAAAGCACAACCTGGTTTGTGTTCCTGTGGACTCACACATACTCAAATGAATTCATGCTTTGTTGTTTAGCATGTTGCGTCCTCTCATTACTCCAGACTTATGGACGTGTCTCTGCTTATCAAATGTGGAGAAACACAGCCATGCACATGCATCACATACAGCGCGAACGATCACGCATCCGTTTGCCTTGCCTCCATCCTCATTACTTTCATCTCTGAAACAAGGGTCTAAGCTTAGACACCCACCTCATTTGAGTCATGTATGCGCACCCAGATACACACAAAACTCTCCAGTTCCCTCCACCTACAGGCACAAGCTCACATATATGTGGTACTGTTAGTACTGAGGGTAGATTGAACACAGACTCCCTCAGTTTTAGGAATGCTAAGGCTAGACGTGGTCAGGCCCTTAGTTAAGATGCTGTGCTTTGTATCTAGGTCACATTGTGTGTGTGACTTTTTTTTTTCTGTGCTTACCTCCAGGGTTTGTTGGTTAGGTCTGGAGTGGATTCTCACTGGAATGCATTCTGATTGGACTAGACAGCAATCCTTTTCTGATTGGTTGTTTGTCCCCAGGCTTCCATTTTGGGGGTTGCTTTGAATCAGTGCATCTCCGTCACCCCCTTTTCCGTTCGCCCTGCTCTTTTCTTCTCTTTCTACTCTTCTATATCTCGTAGATTGCCGCCGGCTGAGTGTTTGATGTGAATGTGTTTGACTGGCTAAAACAGAACCAGCAGTGGGCTCTTCTGTGTTTCTGCTGATGGAGTGATACTCAATGCAGGGATCATTGCCTATAGTAACTTTAAGTGATAAGTGGTCAGTTTAAATGGGCTTCATAAATAAAATGAGTAAGAATTATCCCAATGACAGATGTGATGGTGTATGTTTGAAACCCCTGCTCCTGATACATTTTCACAAATGCACTGCTGTGAGTGTCTAATAGAGATGCATATGGAGATCCTGAGTCGGATAAATGGAAGTGATTGGATGGGTGGATGAAAAAAGAGGACTGCTATTTTAGTGATACTATACTTTGGATACATGAGAAGACACTCAGCCCACTTTTAAAAAACACTTATATCACCAGACTGTAATGTAAAATATGAACTGTACTCCAGCAGTTTGGTAGAGGGAGAGAGATTTTTGTGGTCATTCTTTTTCACCAGATGCAAAGCAGAGCATAGCAGGATAAAATATAAAACCATTATCAATAGGTACCATTGTGCTTATGCCTAGACGGTCAGAGTGTGTATGCAGCAAGGCTTCAACTCTGCAGCCATGGGATTAGCTTCACTGGTGGGTGGTCCTCCTATTGCTGATCTTAGAACAGCATAACATTAAGTTCTGTACTCTTTCTAGGTGTTGGGATTATGGGTAAGGTTAGGTTGTTGAAGCTGGACTATTATTTGAATGAATTAATGTTTAGGTTGATTTGGACACATTTATATTTTGCACTTTGCCCCCTTAGATGAGTAACTTTGAAAGCTGCTGAGCTCAATCCCCACCCTTGGTGGGAAAAGCTGGCTGGGGAGGGTCATGCTAGAGCTCTAGTATTACTGCTGAGCGCGAGCATTCAAAAGCCAGATCAAAATTGGCCATGCAAAGTTTACTCACTTGCTGTAGTTATCAGCAGGTGGGACGGGAAATAGTGTGATAGCTAGCCAGCTAACATTAGCATACCAGAAGCTTAAAATGATCATATCAAACATTTTATTCGCTCTGTACTTGTGCTCGCTACAAGGCATGCAGATGCCGCTAGTTTACACTCACCAAGCAGCTATGGAAACACAGAAAGGCCAAAATAAATACTCTCTGAATGAAAGATCAGGCGCACTCTGAAAACAGATGGACGTTAACTAGACTTGTTTGCTTGTCTGTGGCTGTTTGCTGAGGCGGGATCGACCGCAAGAGGAAGTAACTGAAATGTTTGGCGATTGTTTTTGGTGTGACTGTGACTTTAGTCAGCTAACAGGTATGCTTGGTGATATGCGGTAAGGTGTTCCTTACTGGATAAATTACAGGTTACATAAAGGACAAAGAACAGCCTGTGATGTTTGTAAGTAGTGTGTGATGTTACTGAAACGAGTCACAACCATGTGCAGTCAGTAGTGTAAGATCATGACCATCAATCATTGTTTTTTTTTTCCTCTTTTCTTGGCTTCCAACCTTTCCTTCCATCCTTGAACTCATCACTCTTGAGTGGTTAAGCTAGTTGTAATGAGGACAGTGAATTGGCATTTCCCAGTTACACGCACAAACACACGCACATACACAAATATAAAAAAACAGCACATGTTCTCTATAACAAAAAACCCACAAACAGACAGGTAGTGTGACAGAAACAGAGCTGTTGGAGGCCTGGTGTTCTCCCCATCTGAAGGGATGGGAGCAGAGGACAATGTAAACACTCTGTCACACACATAAACAAAGCCCTGCTCAGATTTCACTGCACAGTTACAGAAAGCTCACCCTTTATTTTATAGAGAAAGTATTTTTGTAATTTGTTTATGTGAGATTCCATGGACCTAATGGGAAAATGGCTTTTTCGGCATCACACCACACCTGAGTTCAATTTCACTAGCTTTCTCACAGACAGATCGTAAAGATGGCATACCAGAATGGATGCAATCTGTCTTTCTTTTCTGCATCTCAATTTAATTTCTCAGCCTTCCTCTCTCAGGCACATTCTTTCTCTGTAAACCCCTCCCTCTCGCTCTCTTTCTCTCTCTTTTTCTCTTTCAGGTTTTATCTCAGTGAATGATGCCTGCAACAACTAGCAACAGGTGAATCACAGAAGTCAAAGAAATTATCTATATTACGTTTGAGAATCCTTTCATTAGAAGGATTTTTGGCTGATTATAAAGCCAGAGTTTGAAGTTATTTTGATTAGTTGCATTCATTTTCTTCAGATTGAATTCTGAAGCAAACTGTACCAAAAATGTGACACCACACACTCGTCGTTGTATATCATAGCTCCTCATTCTAATCAACAAAGCTTCTCTGCTGGCATGGATTAACAACATGTGTACACACACACACACACATGCACTGTGTTTGGGATATGCAAAAGAAAAGCATAATTGCAAAAAAAATCCAAACATTCACCGCACATTTAAGACAGTATTTTTAATATTTATTGTTTTATATTAATATTGCTTCCCAACTGACTAAGTTATCACATGCACACACCAACACACACACACAAACTATACAGAAACATATGAATATGTTCACCCTTGGCCAGCTTTAACCACCCGCTGATTCAAACAGACACCATGTGTTTAGCAGGACTAAGAAACAACGGCCTAGCAGAACCTTCTGGATTGCAATGCAAAAGAACTGAATAACAGGACAGAAAGCAAGATCCAAACATGTGTTTGCATTGTTTGCCTTCTAATTACATATACACATCGTTATTTCTCTGTGTAAAGTGTGTGCATGTCAGAGCTGTATGCGTGTGTGTGTGTTTTCCCCTGTAATGCAACTCTTTGTGTCTGGAAGTGGTGTGTTTCACAGCAGGCATTCCATTCAGGCTAACCCAGTTTGCTTAGGTAATAACTAGGCTTAGCCATAATTTGTTTGTGTGTATGTTGTTGTTCGCCATATATATATATGTGTGTGTGTCTGTGGGTGTTTCTGTTCACGTTCAAAGGTATAATTCCTTTTCATTTGACACATTGATACGAAAAGACAAGCCCATCTATTTGAACTTGGAAATGAGCCATCCGCAAATGAATGCCTTTCTGTTTTTATTCTTCCTGTTTCCGTTGCTCAAGTCTTATTTTTCTTTCATCCTGTTTAATTGGCAATTGGAATAACTTTGGCTGTTTAAGCCTGCTATAATAAAAGTCAAATTTTAACATTTTAAGAATGCCAGTGTGCTTTTTTATACCCTAGAAGATATCACGAAGAAAACAAGGCACCAACATTGATTGGCATTTTCATGTTGAGACTTCACTTCACTGTTGGCAATCTCAAAATCACTGATTTAGGCACCCAGGTTTTCATGTGTAACAGACTTAAGGCAGGAGTACTGTCAACTTGTAGGATGGGGATAACTTTTCGGAGCTAAATCGCTTCTCCTACTTCTTTGCTTTGCTCTGTGTGCAGTACTGAGATGAACACACACTGAGTGGAGTGGCACACACCCAGCAAATATCTCTACAGTGAATAACCATCAGCTGTCGGTCTTTTCTTGATGTCTGTTTAAAAAATAGTTCCAAAATGACAGTTAAGCTGATGCCTTTCAACAACACCATTTCAAGTTCGCTTTGAAACACTGACTGGACGCCCTTGTCAAACTTAAAACAAGAGTAAGTTTGTGTTTAAGGATTGTTTTCTACTATTTCTCAATCGATTATGACAAAAACATAATAACAGCAGAAAGAATGAGAAAACGTACTGCAATGGAAACGCAAACTTCTACTTTCAAGCTCCTTTCTTATCCCACTGAGCTAATTGTGTTCAAACCCCACAAGTTCCATCCCTGGATCTATGATGGGATGAAAGTGTGTTATGTAAAAAGTTCACCATGAAGCAAATGAAAGAGAATTGGGTTGTACATAAATTGTTTAAAAGTGTTAAACTTCTCATTTAATTTCTGAATTCCAAGAGACGATCTGGGTAGACCTCTATTGCACACGCAGACAGCTGCGATCCGTCAGCGGTCCTGTTTTTGCAATGGTGTTGTGACCTGTTTTAACCAGAAAGCAGACTTTGGCAGTTTGCTGGGGATATGCTTAGCGTGCAGGTAAAGAGAATTAGATCAAATCAGGTTGACGTTACTTAATCTGACAATAATTGTTTTATATAAATGTTTTCTGGGACTTTCTGGGACTCAACGAGTCCCATAAACAGTGACATTATCTCCTCAGTCACAGTTTGTTGTGGTTTTATCGAAATTCTTGTTTTATTAAAAAAAAAAAAAAAGAACAATATGAAAAAGAAAATCAACATTTGAGTGACAACTTTTTTAAAAAATGAATAAAGCTAGCTAAACTTAATAGCTATTTATACTTATTTTACAACAATTGCTCATTTCAGAATAGCAGTGCTGCATTACATCCAGAACTCAATATAACTGCATGGTAATTAAGTTTCTTTAATGTTCTTGATGATGAGGGGGCCTACCTGCAGTTTAATGAAGCTTCTAGGTTTTAATATGCTTACAGGTTCCGAAAAGGATCGGTGATAAAACACAGTGGTAAACATCCCAGCTTTTGAAAATGGGTTTGGAGCAAGATTCTGCTACAGAGCCATAGAGCTCTATGGAAAGTAATTAGTCATAAATGTGCACTCAAAGAAAAATATACTTTTTTAAATAATAATTTTGTCACACCTTAATTATAACACATGCTTTGTGATTAGTGTATAAGCAAAATCTTTACGTTTTTTAATGTTTTTCCTTAATAGTTAAGTAATACCTAAGTCTCATGCTTTAAAGGTATAGTAAGTAATTCTTTGAGGTTATTTAATAGAAGAAAAATGAATGAATGAACTCATAAGTATACTTGCAGATATGTCTCCCAAGAATTGAATGCATTCTTATAAACTTAAAATAAATGAATTAAAAATGCATCAGATGAGGATTTGTAAAAACTGCCATGTTGCTCCACTGTCTTGAATACAGTGGGTAAGATGTATGTTGTCACTCCACCTATCTGCACTTTATGTGTATGGATAGACCGGCCACATACATAGTACGTCATATAAATTACTTTTAATTTAAAAATAAAACATACCTCTTTCAGCTATATGTGACCATTTCACATTTGTACATTTTTATCATTATACCTTTCTCTTCCTCCACCACTGCTCAGTCTCCTCTCTCATTTCCCAGTTATTCCATTCCTCTTTACCCCAAGCTTCATCTCATAAACTAAAGTCAGGTCTCTAACACCACAAAAGTCTGCATAAACATGCTTATTTATTCCCAATATTGTTGGAGTTACTTATGGTTTGTAGATTGGACACCTGTCTAGACAGCTGACAACGACGACATCAACAACAGCTGGTTATGAGCTAACAATTCGCTAGCTAATTCATAATCCATAATTTAGTTGTACATGTACAATGACAATAAAGAGCTTTTTTTCTATTCTATTCTATTCTATTCTATTCTATTCTATTCTTTAGGACTGAGTATCCCTAAAATTATACTTCCCCGCTGTTAAACCATTTGATTAGTTAATGATGTCCATTGCCTTGGGCAAAGCCAATCGTCCCAGTCAAATTTACATTCAACTGGCCAATAGAAATATAGGCGTACATTACAGTACACATTAAGACCAAAAGACAATATACGCACCAAATATTTACATATGTGAGATTATACAAATGCTGATGAAGAGTTGTTACAGGTTTAATCAAGTCCAGGAGATAGCTGCTGTCTACCAGCAAATGTTAAATACACTGCTGTCTGTAATTTTTTATACTGATAGACACTGTTCACTGATCATGTAGAAGGAGTTAGAGGAATACATACACAAACCATTTACTGGAGATTATTTCCCCTCAGTAGCAAGGGTCAGCAAGTGCCAGTAATTGCCAGATGAGCTGAGGAGTTGCCAGATCTGAGCTGTAACTGCCAGTTGGTGAGTCCATTTGACACACACACACACACGCACACACAGACACACACATAAACATGCCTACACCCACACTGAGATCATAAGCCAGGACTTTTATCAGTGATGTCAGTTGTTATGTCAGCTCTGGCTCACTATCCTGCCACTTTATACATTCACACATTATCATGTGATGCTCTGATGTCAGAGTGAAATAGTGTAGGCTCACTAAATGTCGTGTATACTGTACAAAGCAGCAATTAGTAAAGAATCTGAAGTTTCAGTTCAGATGGGTTCACATCCATGTTGTGTGTGTGTGCTGAACATTATGCTACAAAATATTGTCAAGTGAGTCGATGTTTGGATGCCTGCATGCATGAGGTCTGCTTTTGTTGTGTGTGTGTGTCTGTGTGGGTGGGTGGAATGAGGCAACATACCGTGACTTTATCATGGCAAAGCAGAAACAGTATTAACAACTGGTGAAAGATGTTTTGTGGACATTTCTCGGATTCCCTTTTGGTGGAAAGAAGAATGAGGAGAAGGGAGAAAAGAGGAGAGATGGGAAGAAAAACAGGGGAGTCAAAGGAATAATGAATAGGCCTGGATATTTCTGTGAGTTTAAATAGAGTTGCTGCTCAGTGATCAGAATGAGCCTCCTTCATTTTTTATGATCTCTTTGTGCCAGTTTTAAATATCCAAACACAGGAAGTGTTGCTTGATTTCCTTTTTCTTTATGTCTAAAGTGCGTGTGTGTGTGTACGTGTGTGTGTACGTGTGCGTGCGTGTGTGTGTGTCTGTGCGTGTGTGTGTGTGCCTGTCTCTGCCTCTTGCTGTCTCCCCTTCTCCCCTTTCTCTCTCTCACATTCTAACGCACATATACAGATGTGGGATAGTTGTTTGCTTTTCTTGCCAAGCAAAAATGCTTTCTTCTCTTTGCGACCTGCTTTGGTGTTACCTGACAAGTAAGTGTGTATGTCTGTGTGTGCGTGGAGAGAGTGAACAAGTGCTAAACCCCGCTCCTCGCTTGAGTGCTGCTGCAAAGGCCCAGGTTGACAGAGAGGATTGCGAGTGTCATTCTTGGGATTAAGCATAATGACCAAAATTGACAGACAAGACAACATTGCACATTTACACAGACACATACGCACATACCCTCTAAACATTCACACAGAAATGTACACAGGTAATTATAGAGAGGCGTATCAAAGTGCTGGGATAAGCCCCAGTTTAAATGCGTGTGAGCAGGCCTCTACAGGAGGGGAACCAGGATTACTTTCACTCTATATTTCCTTTTTTTTCCCCTCCCACGTCTGATTTTTATTCCCGGTATCTTTTGTCCTGTCTTTTGTCTGCTCTTTAACCCACATTTACATTCTTTAGTGTTAGGATATCTTGCTTTGCCTAAGCCTGGCTAAAGGTGGTAAGATAAAGTTGTTGGACAGATGCTCAGATCAGGTTAAATCCCATCCCGTTTGGTGTTGGCCTCTTGCCCAGTTTTTTTACATATATGATTTTTTTTAAACTCATCCTAAACTGTTGCCAAAAAGCAGAAACAATAAAAATGGTTTTAAAAAATAATCTAACTTCTCTTGAAAATTAGTTTTCAGTAGTTATATATTTCAGATATTTCAGTATCTTTATCCTGCTTTCACTCTGGGTTGTTCAAAGTGTTCTAATCTCTAATTGTCATAACTTTAAAAAAAATACTTTGTTGTCCTGTATGTATATCTGTATATATATTATACATTGGTTTCATCATAAGTGTGTTATAATCTGGCAGAGTCATCATATGAGAAACAGTAAAAAATCTAAAATACATTAACATCGTTATCTTAAGGCTTGCACACACAAAAACAGAAATTAAATATAACTTTCCTAAATAATTCTATCTTACATTCTCTCACACATTTAACTGTCTGCCTGGAATCCATTTGTACCAAAGGACTTCAAATACCCTTTTCTTGTCAGAAAATCTTGTCCATTTTTAATCTATATTTTTCAAGTGGGACCTTACGATTGCTGTCCAATCAGATAGCGGCTGATAAGTGTGGCATGTAGCAGTTGGCTTGGCACATGTCGAGGCTCCCTGGCCTAGGTACAGGCTTGTTGGCACAGTATGCACTCTAAGGCTCTGCAGAACTTTTTGAAGGGGATGATCACCTTTCATCTTATCATTTTGCACAGTGACACAGACTTCAAAGGGAACTGGTCATTTTTTACTGGCACTGCTGTATGTGTATTTTTTTGCGCGTGTGAGCTATTGACACGTTCTCAGAAAACTGTTCCAGGTTCTAGGACTGTGTTTAATGAAGGCAAGGGCATGGCTTCAAAGAGCTGCAATCCAATCTACATGTGTAGAAGTGCACACACGTCCGCGCACTCAAAACACACGTACACCTCTGCTCCCTGGAAAGTAAGAAAAAGTCAGAGCTCAGTCTCTCAGCCCCTGTCTTGTAATTTGGCAGCGCACTTCTTAACCTTGACTGAGAGACGACTGAGATGCAGATGGAGATCCAAGAATGTGAAACCTGTATGAAAGGCAGTGAATGTCAAACAGAAGAAAAGAAAAGAAAGATACAGCATTAAAATAATGCGCACATGTGTTAGTGAATGTGTCTAGTTGAAGTGGCATGCAAATATTGAAGGCGACTTTCTAAATTGTGATGAAATTTCAAAACGACGTGACAAATTATCAAAGCTAAATTACATTAACGTTAGACCTGTTGCGAACCTCATTCCATATAATATTGCTGTCATTTGTAACTTTCAGCCCATACTCTGTGGATAGCTGCTGTCAGCTGTAGAATTTCCAAATGGCAACTCTTCAGGATAAAAGATAAGATTCATTGCCTCATTTTCAGATGCTGATACTTTTTTTTCAGCAGTGCATTTAAGGCTGGAACATAAATACTTCTAATAGTTATAAGATTCTTAAGAAAGCACTGAAAAGATTTTTCTCTGTTTAGAAGCACGAGATAGTACCAGGCTCAGGCTTGACCCTTAAACCATTCGCTAGAAATTCTTCATGCTTTAAAGTTTACGAGTGTGCATATGTTTGAGTTTGGATGTGTTAGCGTGTGTGCGTGTGTGTGTGTGTGTGTGCATGAGTAGTGTGTGTGCGTTTGAACACGCGTTTGATGACTGTGTGTCTCCGGTGCCTTTGAGGTGTGTTAAGGTGTGTTTCTCTCTTTGATGTTTGGCATTGGGTTTATAAAAGGGTTGGTTTTAAAGGCATAAATTTTGCATTGGTGTGTGTGTGTGTGTAGGTGTGTGTATGTGTGTGTGTGCCTGTGTGTCAGCCAGCAGAGTGGATGTGGTTCACCTTGCACTGGCCACCTGTAAGCCATCGACAGAAATTAGCCTCTTTAGTCCTGATGGGATGCAGAGCAGAGAAATAACGGGCGGCGAGAATGTGGCAGGAGGGCTATTGCTGGGGGTTTTGAGGAGGTGTGTGTGCCTCTGAGTGTGTGTGTATGTGTGGCAGTGGGTACTTGGGCGAACCATTTTCCAAACTGCATTTTCACTCTGCCATCGTAAGGCCGAGAGAACTAGAGAAAAGGTATAGACTGTACAATGGAACCATTTGTTTCTCATTTGTCTGTACTGACTGGGGATCCATGTGTGTGTGTGTGTGTTTGTGTGTGCCTGTGTGCGCGCATGCACGTGTGTGGGTACTACTTATTTAATGCCGGTATTTTGGCGGCATGCCCAAGCTCGCTGCAGAGTTCTGCTCTGACTCTACTAAACACGCACAACCTGGACTCATTACACTCAGTAAACAAATAAGTCATTAATACCAGCCTGCAGGCACCACTCACACAAATAGAAACATATAGAACATGTACATAATTGTGGACACACTGGCAACTACGCCCATTCCCTCCATGTCCAAGGCTCCTATTGGCTGTGGGTTTTGAGACTAGCGAGACTAATGATGTGGTCCCCGTATTCCTGCTTCCTGTCCTTCGCTGGAGGACTTCCTGTAGCAGAGTCATGTGTTCCTGATTACAGTCCACATCTAAGACCCCTCGAGCAGGACAGTTTTTCTCCATATACATACCTACATACAGATACATATACACTAGATATAGAATAACCTGCGTGCGTGTCGTCAGATATGTGATATTATTCAGCAGGAGCACTGAGATCACTGTGCATGTGTGTTTACTTCTCTTTTCTCTTTAGGTTTCACTGTCTGTTTCTGGTTTTTCTGCCCTCCCTCAGTTTGTAGCGAGGAGGCTGTTTGCTGTGATATAGGGCTGACTGGTACTCTTGTATTTTACTCACTGCCCTGTAGCCCAGAATTGGCATTAGACCTCACAGCTGTGTGAGTGATCAGTGAGTTGGTTAGTTGTGTGTGTGTGTGTGTATGTATAAACACAATAAACACAACACTGTAATTATCAAATCAATACAAACTTTTTCCATGTGAAAACACACACAGAAGCCTGTGTGTGTTTTATTCTGAAAATTGGATGACTACCACATTCTAACCACCCTTTAGGGCAAAACTACAATACAGTTTACTAGTACCACAGCAGCCAGTACCAGTGTCCATTCATTTAAGGACAGACATAGAAGATATTAT
The DNA here is from genome assembly GCA_015108515.1 of Hemichromis elongatus. NCBI lineage: Eukaryota > Metazoa > Chordata > Actinopteri > Cichliformes > Cichlidae > Hemichromis > Hemichromis elongatus. The sequence continues at coordinate 43,192 of VUQR01011249.1, forward strand.
ACTGTACTGTACTTTTCAAAGACCTAAATTTATATGATAATGGCGTTACAAGAATTGTTACGGTCATTAACGATCTTGATAACATTAATAACTTACTTGCAGAAACATGCAAATTTGAGTTTCCCTCTCACATTTTTCATTTATTTATTTTTTATTTATTTATTTTTTTGGGGGGGGGGGGGGGGGGGCCACCCCCAC
>VUQR01011249.1:60007-70177 GCA_015108515.1 Hemichromis elongatus
GGGGGACGTGGGGGGGGGGGGGGGGGGGGCGGGGCGGGGTGGTGGTGGGGGGGGTGGTGGCTGAGGATGTTTTAAAGTGTTCTCTGACACAGTCACAAGTCTCCAGCATTTACCATGGTAATGTTGTGAGCCAGAAATGCTGTCACAGATATGATGACACAACAATACTATTACAGTCCTGCACACTGTGTAAAAAATGCCAAAAACTCGTCTGGCAAAGATAAAATGCTTACAAAGGCATCGTTCGTGAATTTAGTTTTAATATTGAGTCTCAATATATAATAAGATTCATCTTTCGATTACACACATGGGATGTGGTTTTAAAACTTTGTGTTAGATCAAATGTGGTTACTGTGTGACTGCAGTCTATATGGCAGCTCTCAGTGGTCCAGACATGTGGGAACAGTAACGACAGGTATGAAGTCCATCACTGCACAGAAAGGACTCTGTCAACCAGACGGTTCAAACACACAACCACATCTATGAGGGAACAGTGGTAATCACTGCACCACCATGTATAAAAAATATAAAAATATAGCTTTGCCTCGCTTTATACTAAGTAGCTCATTTACAAGAAAATACAGCTTACACTTGGATTATGTCCAAGTGCTGTAAAAAACGTCACAAAAGAAAGTTAGCTGGGAGCCAAATCAGGCATTTTCCATCACATCATGTAAAGAAACGGTAGCAGATCTGCGAGATTGATGGTGCTTAATTAAGGCAACTACATCAGTATAATCATCTATGCTCCTCTATCAGTTAAAAGCAACTCTTTATTTTGGCCTACAGCCAAACATACAGGTGACTTTCTCCATGCATTAATTGTAGCATTGTTTTACTTCTTTCACTGACTGTTATCCTATCTCTGTTTCTTTAAACCAAACCAGGTTCTGTCCATCGCAATTGAAAACTACACGTCTTTCACCCTTGAATGGCCTCATTGTGTACATATTAAGTAATCTACAGTGGGACACATTAAAAGGAATGAACACTTTACCCTCAGACTGTACTCCATAAAAAATATCGAACTATAAGCTGACAGATTCCTGCAGCATGTTTTGAGATAATGCACCATAAAATAATAATTATTATGCCTGGGAGCTATTTATAATGACTGTAATGCTCACGGGCTCTTAGGTGATGAGAGCAGCCTGTATAAGCACATGATATGGACCTGCTTGTCTTGATTTTACTGAGTGGTAACTCGATCTGCTGCCAGTGAAAATCCAAACTCTGCTCTGGTATGGATAGGGTAATAGCCTCGGGTACTTTATAAGTTTGTTTTGGGTAATAGAGACGCTTGTTTTGTAACAGCCTGTTCCGCCCTTCTCTCTCCCCCCCTCGCTTCTCTTTCTCTCTCTCTCTCTCCTCAATTTCAACTACGTTGAAATTCCTTGGTTGTTGAAAGTTGGGGACTGGAAGAAGAAAAGAGGGATTTGAGGAGAAATGTGAAGCGCATGCGCGATACGAAGGTTTTGCTCCGCGCATCAATGCAGCAATGTGCTAGTTTGAGAGAGGAGGCGACCGGGGAGCAGGTGAGAGAGAGAGAGAGAGAGAGGGAGAGAGGGGAGAAGAGAAAAGAGGGAGGGATAGTTTTTTGCACTTCAACACAGACGGTGTGGGAGGACGACGCACTTGGAGCTTCAGAAAAGCCGCTGTTGTTCACACGCTGTGCTCTTTTCCTCCCCCTGGCACCGTGCGCACTCGCCAAGCCGCACTGTTTGGAGATAGTCCGCGCGGAAAGTTTTTGGAGCATAAAGTCTGGAGCCGATCAATTAATGTTTTTATTTATTTATTTCGGTGAGGCGGATGAATGACTTGCTTTTTTTGAGAGTGGAGACTTTTAATTCGAGTTGGGGAATTGTCTTGAGTAGTTTTTGGTTTTTTGATTTGCACAGAATGGAAGGTAAATTGACAAGTCGTTTGTGGCGAGGATCACCGTGTGGATCTTTCCGCAGGTAAAACGCGCCGTGGCGTGAGCGTGTGATCGGCTGGATTTAATTGTCTTAACATTTTTACACGTTTTTTTCCTTCTTCCTCTTGTGGTATAGTTTAGTTGGATTCTGGGACAGTTTTCCACTTGGACAGACAAGTTTCATGCTGCTGTTAATTAGAAGCGAATCAACAGCTAGGTTTCCGCCAGTGGCTTTTTGGGTTGCCGTAGGTGCTTGTGTTTGTTAATAGGTACCGCAAAGTCACGCACTGAATCGTGAAAGGAAAGGACTATTTTCACACACTAGATACTTTATCCATCCCGCTGCTTTCTACCAGACTTTTAAGCTGTTAAGCGCACGGAGCGCTTGCACTGATTTTTTTTTTTTCGAGGTGCGCGTCAAACAAGAAACCTGAAGAACTCTCAGCTTTGACTCCCTAAGTTGCACGTTGTTCATCCCAACCAGGCATTTTCCAAGAGATTCCGAGGGGGGAAAAAAGAAACTGCGGTCCTTGCCTTCAGTGCAGCGGAAAAGGAAATCTTAAATCCACCTGGCCTTCACTGTGATTATTGGTTTGATATCGTCCGCAGAGAGTGGATTACGACTTCTAACGGGCTGTTCTCCCCGGTGAGTAGCCTATACGTTTCCTAGTTGACTCAGTTTTCCATCCCAGCTACAGTTTATCTTAAAGAGTGGAAAATGTGTGTTTCAGTGGGATGTTTTTGAACTTATACAAGCTCTGGATGTAGACAAAAGTGCTTGACAGAAATGATGTGTGAAACATGCGCCCATTCCTATTACCTGACAGCCGTTTGTCACTGTCCTACCGTGCATACAGTAAATGAAATAAAAGACAAATGAGCACAGTATTTGTTAGAAATGCATATGATTTCTGTTTAAAAGCCTGCTTTTAAACGAACAGTATTCCATTGTTAAGTAAACAGGCAGTGTTCTCTGCTGCTGTCCTCTTCAACTCCTTGTACCTGGCTCCCTCTCCTGGTTTTGTGTAAACATCAGGGCAGACAGGGAAGAAAAACCGCTCATCATCTTGTGCTGTTAGATACACACAACATTTCAGTCTTTAATGACAGTTTATATGTTTAAAAATCCCTTTATTTGTTTTACCTCATAAAATTTCCTTTCGTATTCTCCACCTTAAAAAAAAAAAAAAAAAGAGACAACCCAGTGTAACTCACAGTCAGCATACATGATAGCCGTCGACTTTAAGATGCATGTCAGACTGTAAATGTTTTTATTTTATTTTATTTCAAATAGACTAGTTCCTAAATTTGGCATTGATCAAACGTTGGCTTTTCTTCACATTTTTCCCAGTTTGTTGTTACTAAAACTTTTAAAACACCATATGTTAATGATATTTCGAATGGTTTGTCCAAGCGTTTCAACAACGCAAGACCAATTCTGGGAAATATCTAGGCTCGGTTTTGAAGTATTCCCAGTTCTAGTTCTAGTCCTAAAAGGCACAGACATTTCTTCTGCCCCTCCTTGCGTGCTCTCTGTTTTAGTGCCTTTAAAAATGCCTCTGAAATTAACCTTGACTGAAGTACTACCTACTGCTTTATCATTCTAGCTAAAATTTGTTCATTTAGCTAGATACCACTTTGACTGACAAAACTCTGCAGGATGGCCATCAGTCATCCGGCCACGTCCTATGAATACCTCGCTCGGGTCAAATCGTTTCCCAGGGTCACTGAACGCAGGATTTGCTTAGTTTATGCAGATCTGATATATAAAAATCGTATTCACACTAATAAAGTTAGTTTCTGCCTTCGATGAAAAATGTAATATTGATACAAACAATACTATTCTTTGTTCTAAGTGGGTGAATTGTCAGATCAATGCGCGTACCTACTGTGTAGCTCCATGACTCAATCTACCAAATGAACCCTGTGAGTCACAAGTCACCGCCGCTGTTCAGCTACTCCTAACAAATTATTTTGCTAAAATAATATTTAATTGATTATCCATAAATTACAAAAATGTTTTAAAATATAAATATATATTAAAAATCCACTTCCTTTCAGGCATAGCAGGTCCAATTAGTGGTTTAAAATCAGTGTAAAACCGCCGCCCTCTGTGGATTATTGCTTTTAATTTATGTGGAGGAACTGCGAAGAACATAACTTCACCAACTATTACGAGGCAGCACGCAAACCAAAAGCACGTGTTCGTGTGTGTGTGTTGTGCGCGAGTGCGCGCGCGCTGGGTGAGTGATGGTGAACTTGGCCTTGTTTTTAATGAGTCTTAGGCAGGCCCAGGTCTCCACGACTCAACCCTGGAAAATAATGCAGCGTGACAAATTAGACTTGCTCTCGATCCCAAAATTCACACACGAACAAGATGGAAGGCTGGCACATCGTTTTAACTGGCAAATTTAGGAGTAATTATTTGACCTAATTTTCTGCCCAAATGGCAACAAAGCTGTGCAGTTGTACGCAGATAATTGTCATTTATTTCTTTTCTTTTCTTTTCTTTTCTTTTCTTTCTTTTTTTAATTCTATGCAGTTTTCTTTGCGCAAAAGCTGCGAAGTATCCGGTCGTCAGCCCCCCCGGCTACTGTCAGTCAGATCTATTTTCAGTTAATAAGTAGAAAAAATTCATCTTAATATAGACTAATTACATAAAGACATGTAATCTGACCGAGGCCTAATGGACATGTTTAATCCCCATCTTTCGCAGTTACGGAAAAGGGAACAATTTAAAACTAAAACTAAAAAGTCTTTTCTTTTTCATTTCCGCGAGGTTTTTTTCTTATAATTAATTAAATTACCCAGATTTTTTTTTTAAAGAAAATAATTTAAATTACTTATTTATGAAAAATGGTTTCATTGTAGTTTATAAAATAAACAAAATATTCTCAACTAAATAAAATACAGGTGGGTCTCCCAGAAATATATATTAAAGCGGAACTAGGAGGGAAACGGTTATGTTATATTTTTATTAGCTTTAAAAAAAATAACCTCCTTTAATGTTTCATTCATTAAAATGCATTAATATTTGTTAAAATGATTTTAAATTAAATTGTCTGACTAGTCCATGTTAGTCTGCTTCTCTGTTTGTAAAGTGAAATGTCTGGAATGTGTCTTGCGGGGGTTTCACAGTCATTGTGTCTTCACTGGCTGTATGTCTATCAGTCTTGTGTGATTCACACTCTGATATGTTGCCAAATGACTGCTCTGCTGGGTAAGCAGTGATGGCTGCAGGGATTTCATCACACACACGCATGTAAATGAGATGTAAGATATACAGCAATCCAGCTGAAAGAATATTTTCTCTACACATATTGCCCTGTTCTTTCCATAATATGCCCCAATGTTGAGCATGAGAAACAAACGTCTAGTCAAGCAGGCAGACTGACAAGTATCCTGTTCTCTGTTCTCCTTCAGATCACTGGCAGTATGAACCTGGGCCTGGGCTGTGTGCGTCGGCCAGTTTGCTGGCCCTTTGGCAGCGTGTTGGACTCCAGACACTGTGTCTTTGCCCTCACACTCCTCACTCTCCTCATGCAGGTGGTGGTGGAGGCCAACTCATGGTGGTATGCAATAATTTTCTTTCCATATGCCAGCAATTCTGTGAGTCTTAATTTGTTCAGTGTGCGCCTTTGAAGTGTGTTTACTTGTCATTCTTTCTCTTTTCCGTCATATGCTAATTTGTAAATAGGACAGCGGTGCCTTAAAAGACTTGGCAAAAAGTTATGCATAGGTGATACTGACTTTTTTTAAGTGTTAATATTTGTTCCTAACTCAGTTGAAGTCACATATGAAGCATTCTCAGTGTATACAATTAGCTTTGCAAGAAGACTTTCTCTCCCTTACTCTTTCAAACTGCCAAATTTTTGCCAAACCAAAATTATGAATATTGCAAAAAAATTTAGAATGCTGTGGTTTCTGAGTCTGCGTCCAAATATTTGCAAATACAATCTGTGTGTGTGTGTGTGTGTGAGTTAGTGTACATGTCCTGCTTCCATTAAAAGAGAAGTCTATATTTTTAACACACCTAGTACTTCTGATAATCACAACCTTTGACATCCAGTAGCTCTTTCTGTGTTTATACACTTGGTGAATATTTATGTATCCCAATCAGAGCGCTTGTTCAAGAACATTGGCCATTTAGCCTAAAACATTTTAGAAAATATTTTTATTTTCCAGTAGAGCAAATCAAAGCAAACAGTGACATACTCTGCTGGTACAGTTGCATAAAAATTATAATGTAAACAAATAATTTAAGATTTCATACAGATAAAAACGAATTAAACTTAATGGGAAGCTACATTAAAGTTGAAATAACTCAATTTATGTCCTGCAGCTGAGGACTCGCACATTACTACAGAGCAGACCCTGGAAAGGATGCACACACTGTGTGTGTCTGTCAGTTTCCTTTTCGAGACACACAGGTGTGAATGATTTGGAGTGTTGGAGTAGTGAGCGCACTCATTGCATGTTTGTGAGACAGAGCATCAGACTGCACTAGTGTGCATAATTTTTTTTTTTCCCCTTTCTACTGTGTGTCTGTTTGTGTATATCTGTGTATGTTTCTGCGTATTCCCTCTGTGTTTCCTTGCCGCTGAGTTTCCTTAGTCTATCAGGTTACACTAGGGGCTAATTGTCTCTCTCTGGGGGCTCTGAGATGGGCCGCTCTAATTGTCCTGTGGCCTGGAACCAGATGCTTGTACTGGTGTTTCCTTTTTCCTCCCTCTCGCTCTCTCTGTTTTTGTGTTTCTCTTCCACAAAATTGAATGGAACAATTATTTTAGCTGAAATGATCTGGTGCTATAAGAAGTTACACAACTGTTGAATTTTACTCTTGGTCGATTGATTAAGTTGCCATGAGGAAATGCACTTCATAACACCTGTGAGAATTAATTGTGTATATATGTGTGTTTTTATTTGTATTCATTCATATATTTATATAAAAAATAATATATTTGTAGTAAGCTGCACGTTTTTCTTTCAAGACATACCGGCCTTTACATAACTTAAAGTTAAGATGGGGGAGGCACATTTTGCACACGGAAATCCTTATATAATTCAGTTTGGAAAAAAAAAATGTTTCAAAATAAATGAATTTGGGCAAAGAGCTGTATCGCTTTATTGGACAGCAACATCAAAAATATGTGCAAAAACCACAAATCTGAAGTTTTATGTTTTTTTTAAATTAGTATTTTGATTTTAAGGTGACTGAAAATGTCCAAATGTCATATAAATATTTACATGTTTTTGTTGTTGTTGTTGTTTTTTCCCTAAGTCTTGCAAGTAGGGTAGTATTTGATTGTAAGAGGAAGGCTGTTCCAGTTCATTGGAGCTCCCGCCACAAAAATCTGCCACTAACCTCGATCGTGGAGCAGTTAAAAGCAGTTGCCCAGAGGATTTAAGAGACCTTGCAGCATAGGGGCAGAGAACTTCTTAAATGTACCCATGAGCCAACCCATGCGTGGCTTTATGGGCACATAAAGAACCTTAGACTCATTCTAAATTGACAGTTTTAGCCAGTGTGGCGAATCTAGTAATATCAACTCTTTCCTTATAACAGCTTTGCAGCTTTTATTAATTAAAAAAAAATATGAAAACCTGCAAAAATGATTAAAATCAGTAATTACAGTGGTCACAGCTCTGTATAGCCAGCCAGTGGTGATTCAGAAGCATGAGCTTTGTTTTGTCTAAAACCTGGCCCGTTATTTCCTCCATACATCTGTGTTTTACTCAACTTACATTTTCTTTTCCTTTTTTCTTTATCTTCTGACTACTCCTTTCCCCCCTTGTCTGAGCTTCACTTGCTATATATTCTTGGCTCTAAATAACTTTTAAATCGACTGTCCTCTGACATTAAAGGATAAGAGGACTTTACTCCACCCAGTAACTAACTGCACCTCCATTTCACTGATTAACATAGTTTCATCATCAATAGAGAGAACCCAATCAAGTGAAATCTTCTGCTGATTGCAGTTTTGGCCCAAAAACTTGGACGCATTTGTTTTAATGACACATAACTGAAAACACTGCACCGTGTGTCCCCTTCATGCAGGTCTCTGGCCATGAACCCTTTACTAATCCCAGAGGCCTACATCATCGGCGCCCAGCCTCTGTGCAGCCAGCTGGTGGGCCTGTCACAGGGCCAGAAGAAACTGTGCCAGCTCTACCAGGACCACATGCAGTACATTGGTGAAGGTGCCAAGACAGGCATCAGAGAGTGCCAGTACCAGTTCAGACATCGGCGCTGGAACTGCAGCACGGTGGACAACTCCTCTGTTTTTGGACGGGTCATGCAAATAGGTAAGAGACACAGACTGTATGACATGTATAGTCAAAGAAAGCGGGAAACTAACAAAGATAACGCTTCATAGCTGTATTCACCAGCATGTTGATATGCACATTTCCTGTATGTACCAGATAGAGCAGGATTATTTCAAATTTTTATATTTTATGTCTTTTTCTTTTCTTCTTTCTTTCTGACTCACTGACCCCTTTTTTTTTTTATGTTTGTGAAAAGTGTGTGAAATGTATGGGGCTGCTGATGCTCAGCAGCTGTGTGGAGGGAATAGTTGGTGGGTGAGGTTTCTAGATAAATCACATGTGGCTTTGGCCTGCTAAACCAGCCCCCCGATATGGAGCAGGAGGGAGTCAGAGAATCTGCCCCCCCCTCCACTGATGAATGGGAGACAGTCTAATACACAAAGAGGCGCATACACACGCAGATACACAAACTCTGGACTGTAGCTGACTCTGTGTATTTACAAGTAAGGGGAGTGCTGCGAGTATATGGACTAATATATCACCATGTCAGAGATTACATTGTCTGTTTGTCTCTTATAGAAAGTTCAGGAGTTTTCCAATCCCTGAAATCAAGACCTGTTCTTGGGTCCTATCATTAAACACACGTTGTTCCAGTTTTACTTGAATGTTGGAGCAGTTTAGGATGCTGCTGGCAAAATCTGAATGGGTCATATTTTGCAGTTTGGGCATTTTTTTCAAATACATATTTTTGTTTGTCTTAAGTTTTTAGTTTAGCCAAATTAAATCAGTTGCAGACACTGTGTTGTCACACTAAAGAAATACGATGGAATAAGTGAAACACATGATCAGTAGTTTTTATGGTGACTTTTTTTTAATTGAGAAAGGCGATTCCACTTACTCGGTGTTTGCAGACAACCTTTCTAATTGGGACATTTTAAGGAAAAATCTAAAATTTTGTGTACAAAAAAATATGAGTTTACTTGAACTGTATTACGCTGGTGTCAGAATCCTCAGAGCTGAAACGAAATGAACGCACATGTGGATATCGCACCGTTCCTTTCATGTTGCGTGACCATTTAACGCGCTGTACTTCTGTGTGTCGCTTTTGACACTGTTCTTGGTGATTCTGCCTGGTGTGTCTCTGGTCCTTACTCCCTTTCCACAAATGATTCTTCATAAGCAGCCGTTCTCCTCCCATTCCTCTTCTCCCTCCCACTTCCTCCCCAACAGTGATTCCATCTCAGTCCACCTTGGGCCATGTAAACATGTCCTCCCCTGTATAGCTGTCCATATGAAAGCCTGTCTTACTGTCTGCTGGCTTAGGACACTGCTGATGATTTAAAGCATAGCTCCAGGGGGTGCTGGCGTGGCTGGGTTCAGACTCTTTCCCTTGCATGGCTTGGCTAGCTCGAGGGTGGGGGACATTAGAAAGGCGGCAGCAGTGTGGGAGACGACAGTTTGTTTGTCTGCAGGTCCACCATTAGGCCAGTATTCTCAGGCTGGATTAAAACTTGTACTAACCTAATAAACCCCCCACCAGGCTCTCTGATCACTAATGCGTCTAGCAGTATTTCCCACCTGGATCTCTTTTTAGCCTCTCCAGGAGGTTCTTTTCTTCTGCTTTGTCTTTTTCTTCCTTTTTGGAATATTAAATGTTTCTTTTCTTATATTGCTGTTTTGTTTTTTCTTTTCCATCTCTTTCTTGACTTATCTGTTCACTCGTCTTTGTTTCCCTCATCTCACTCTGTCCGTATGTTATTGTCATTATAGCATAGTCTCTAAAGGTTTGACCTAGCATGTATATGGGCTTTGCATTTTTATTGTGTAGCAGTCCTCGTCTTCAGTGTCAACACACGGCTTCATAGTTTAGTAGTCTGTTTCTTCTTTAGTTAATTTTCTCCTCTGGTCTGTGGCTTCATACAGTGACAAAAACTGCTTATGTGCAATTTTCTGCCTTTTTTTTTTTTTTAAGGTCACCCAAAGTCTTG
>VUQR01011250.1:0-10397 GCA_015108515.1 Hemichromis elongatus
TTCTGCTTACTTTTGGTTTTGCTTTGGTTGTTCGTGTTTGAGGTATGAACACATTTGAAAATTTCAAATCTAGAAACCAAATTCGAATAAGCTTGTAATATGTAAGTAAAAGCTGAGTGTAGCAATTCGCAAATCTCATAAACCCATATTTTACTCACAATAGACAATTAAGCACATCAAATGTTTTAATTGAGAAAATGTATAACTTTAAAACAAATATGAGCTCATTTTGAATTTAAAAGCTTGGAATGGGGCAACAGACAGCTGGAGAAACGAGAGGTACTAAAAAAGAAACAGCTGGAGAAACATTTAGCAATTAATTAAGTTAACTGGCAGAAGCTCAGAAACACGAGTGGGTATACAAAGAGCAACTTGACAAGTAGAGGTTCACCAATCTGCAAAAAAACAAAATAATTTTCCTCGATGTAAGACTGAAACTACCATCGTCTACAGGATGTGATATCATTAAAAGATTTCTGTGCATAAGGGACAAGGTCACAAAATCAACATTGCCTGTGATCTCTGGGCCCTTCTCTATATTTAAAACATTATTCTATCATGCGCTGCTACAAGGCATGTTCAGATTTTAGAGCTTCTTATGTTCCCATCCAGATCTCATTTAGAGTGAAAACCTTACATATTTCAGCCAGACTGTACTGAACAGCATACTACATCTATTACTACATCCATACTACATCTATTACTACATCCATACTACATCTATTACAACATCCATACTACATCCATACTACATCTATTACAACATCCATACTACATCTATTACAGCAACATTTATTCATAATAGAATAGTCCAAAATTCTGCAGCTAGAGTCCTACATCAGACAATAATGACCTCATTTTTTTCACAAAATGATAGATTTTCCCATCCATCCATCCATCCATTTTCTGTCACTTATCTGGGTGGGCCATGGTGGAGCAGCATAAGCAGAGAAGCTTAGACCTACCTTCTTTCCAGCTACCTCCTCCAGCTCATCTGGAGGAACAATGAGGCATTCCTAGGCGAGCCGAGAAACATAAACTTTTCAGCATGTGTACCTACCCCAAGGCTTCCTCCAGGTAGGATAGGCCCAGGAGGTATTCTAGATGCCCGAACAACCTCACCTGGCACCTTTTGATGTGGAGAAGTAGCATTTCTGCTCTGAGCCCTTCCCAAATGACTGAACTTCTGACCCTATCACCAAGACTGTGCCCAGCCATCTATTGGAGACAACCCATTTCTGCTCTTTCTATCCACAATCTCCTTCTGTCACTTCCACTCGTGAGCTGGAACAGAACCACATCATCTGCAAAAAGTAGAACGGAGAGGTGAGAGATGGATTGTTCCTTCTGAATTAGAAGTTCAACTAATGGATGTACTCTGCCCACTAGTACCCTGGTGTAGGCCTTCCCAGGGAAGCTCAGGAGTGGTCAGCACGATAGCGTTTAGGAACACAGACCAAACCTCATCCACCCCAGAGGCAAGGCTCGCAAAGACTTTAACTACCTGAGTGGCATAGCCCTCAGTGATTAACGAGTCAACTGAGTCCCTTGACAATTGGCCAGAGTAATTTCTAGGCCAACTGAAAGTCTTGTTTTGTGACGTCATAGAACTCCCACACCCAAGTTTTTTCAGCCACATTTTCTCAGTTTAAACATTTATTATGTTAGGAAATCTGAGCTAAAAAAAAATCCAACTGTGTTTGGGAACAAGCAGCTGGCAAAATGCTACTAAATAAGCATATTTATTCCTCTGACTTTTTTATGGCCCTGCCCTGGTTTTTGGGTTTGGTGTACCAATATTTTGTTATTATTTTTTTTAAATCAAGAACCCCAAAAGTAGCGCATTTTTAACTGGTGGCCATATGGTCCAAAAATTATGCACGTCAGGTGCACCTGCAGCCCTGTCCCCCTGGTGTCACCAGAGTGCTCAAGGCGCACACATTAAGGAATAATTTGCCACATCTCACACCTTTTCTGTATTGTCTATGGGCTTCAAAAGACGTAAATAAAAATAATAAAGAGGAAGAAGGAAAAACAAAATAGAAACAAAAATAGAAAATTTGGGAGATTTGTCCCCATTTGTCCCCAGTGTGTTATAAACGTCTGCATAAAATACCTCAGGAAACCAATTCTCACAGTGTCACTATGTCTCCCGTGATCAGGCGGTGGCTTATGTCCACAGCCGCCACCCGTCCTCTATGCTTTTTGCAGTGAGTGAGGGGTCAGGCTCCGGGGTCCTTCTTTCCTATTTGGGGGAGTGTGGATCGAGCACGTACCTGACAGCAGCAGCAGCAATCTCACCTGTGCTTCTGGGTCAGCTGTGGTTTGAAACGCCTATTCCTCCTATTTACCGCTGGGGGGCACTGTTTCAACGGAAACAGCAGCTCAGGAGGTGAGCGCGTGGAAAGTGTTCATAGTGGCAGCTAAAGCACAGACATAAATGAAGCATGGATATAATATCTTTCTTTTGTTGGTTTTCTTTATAAGATATGCGAGTTCCTTCAGAGGCGTCCGGGATGTGGACCGGGCCCTCAGCGGTTCTTCCCTCAGGGACTTTGAGGAAGCGCTTTTCTGCTCCTCAGCTCAGCCTCAAGTAAACCCTTTAAATTCTGGACTGTGCTCAAGATCTCACTCTCAGTGGGGCCTGGCATCTTCAGCAGCCTGGGCGCTGGATGAGAGGGCTTACCCAGCCAAGGACTGGGAGAGCTACTGGGAGAGAAACGAGCCACTGAGAGATGCAGATGAGGTGGCGGTGCCTGTACTCTGTGTCTGCAGCAGTGATGACCCTCTCCTCCCGCCTGCCTCTGCTTTGCCCCTTTCCCTTTTCATGAGCAATCCGTATTTTTTCCTGATGTTGACAGAGAGGGGAGGGCATTGTGGATTTGCTCTGGAGGAGGAGAGCACATTAAACGAAGAGCAGGGGGGAGAAATCTGGAGTCATATCTCAGTTCTGGAGTACTTTAGGGTCGTAGCTGAATTCCTGCGTGGGGATGAGAGGAATAGGATGAGTTGGAGTAGTCTACTGGAAGAAAATAGTCAGGCTAGGCTGAGGGGCTGGAGCATGGCTCCTCCTCGTAGGAGAAAAGCCACAGAGATGAGAAGACCGAGACCACAGGCTGCTGATCAGAGCGGCATGGATGCACAAGAAGGGAATTTCACCTGGAAGAGGTCCTACACACGCTGAAGGGGAGAAGATGGTCATGAATGATGTCTGCAGAGAGATTTTTCAACGCTCCACAATTTGGGGGCGTTACCCTTTTTTCTCTTAAGTTAAGAAGATGAAAGGTTAGTCTTTCAAACACAGGACAAAAGAAAACTTTTTTTTCAAAACATACTCATCTTTAATTAAAAGATATTGTTTCCCGTTACATCCTGTCCAAATGTACTTTTCTGCTTTCTGATTTCTTTTTGTATGTTTGTCCGATTTGAGCATTTCATATGATCAAAAAACTTGAAACACAAGACAGAGATAACCAGAATATTTAAAAAATGCAGTTTTAAAATGATGATTTGATTTATTAAGAGAAAAAAAAGTTATCTAAATCTACCTGGCTCTGTTTGACTGCTGGTAAGATGTTCTTTTTATGAAATGCTAACCCCAACCCTTTTTTCACCAGATCTAACGTTAAAAGGTTTGAATCAGTCTACAGAATATTTTCCCTAAAGGTTTTCAGGGATTTGGCAAATGTCAGATGAGTCTTTCACCCAGTCTCTTTCTTACTGTTGAATCGTGAAGTCTGACCTTAAGGGGGCAAGTGAAGCCTGCAGCTCTTTAAATTTTGTTCTGGATTAATTTGCGACCTCCTGGACGGTTGGTCAATGCGCTCTTGGAATAATTATGGTAACCTTTACATTATAAATGGCTGTTAAACACTTGAAACTGTGATGACTCATCTTTAAACTCAGTATGAGTTAAGCTGAAAATAGTTAACTGCCCCAAAAATATGTTTGTGTCTCGTGTGCTTGAAGTCCATACAAACACAGACAGACTCGCAAAGTGATGAACAGACTGGTGTGTTATTGGGGACCATTTGTCTGAAAGACACAAACAGTTTAAGTATCTATCAGTTGGGTAGTCGAGGTTAATTGTCAGTGAGCAGTTTCATCAGTTGCTTCCACCTGTTTAAGTCAGGCAGCAGTTAAAATCACCACAGTGATGGCGGTTATTGTGACAGAGTAACAAAGTTCCCCCAAAAGAGGATCAGCATTCTTCTGGCTTATAAATCCAAACTGTAATTCTCATCCACTTGCTCTGAGAACACTTAGGAGTCTCTGTTGCTATACAAAAGTGTGCGTTTGTGTTCCTAGTGTTAGAAATGTTTCTGCTCTTCTCCAAACCATGATGATTTTCTCTGCTACAGGTCGGTGGCACTACTCTAAGGTATCTACAAATCAAAACTACATGATTTGGTGGTAAAATGATGACTGTATCATGGGCTTCCCAACATGTTAAAACGAAGTGATCACCGTTTCTGCGTCTCTCAGTCTGTCCACAGAAATGATTTTTTATTCAAGTCTTTTTTTTTTTTACAACAAATTGTTAAATGTTTAAAAAAAAAAATTAAAATGCAAAACACAGTGGAGGTGGTTGTTGGTGCAAAACTTCCTGAACTTTTTTTGTTAAAAAACAAACAAAAAAAACCAATCCTATTTTATTTATGTAGTGCCAAAATCCCAACAGTCACCTTAATGTGTTTTATATTGTAAGGTAAAGACCCAACAATATTACAGAGAAAACCCCAACAATCAGATGACCCCCTATGAGCAAGCACTTGGCGACAGCGGGAAGGAAAAAATCCCTTTTAACAGGAAGGAACGTCAAGCGGAATCAAGCTCTCTGCTGGGGTCAATGAAACCGTTACAGTCATGTGTGGATATGAAATGAAAAATTGTATTTCCAATTTTATACAAGACAACACAGGACAAAGAAATATTAAAATTATTTTATTACAGATGATTCTTTATCCAGTAGCCCTCTTCCAACAAAAAATAGTAATTACAAACAAAATATTACATTTATCCCCTAAACTTTGCTTTTGAGTTTCATTTATACATTTTACTTTGTCATCTGTAAGGAATATCTTTTCTCTTCTGCTATGCAACATTCAGCTTTCTGCACAATCTATACATTTAATACAGTTTAATACAGATCTCTGGACCAGGGAGAATAAAACAGCAAGATCCACCAAATGACATGAGATAAAAGGAATACTGATAAAACAGACTGTACAGAGACATAACCCTGCCTCCCACCTACTCTCAGCAATGGCAGTCACCTCCTCCCCCAACCCCAGCACTGACAGGTTGGGGGGGGTGGATCACAGTAGACTCTTTAATCTGGATCAGTCACTTGTGCAATCAGTGCAACTGATCCAGTTTAGAGTGACCAAGGTCTAAAGGTAGACTGCCTCGCAAAACACCTGGGAGTTCTAGTAAACACAAGAGGTCTAAAAGTCCGCCACTCGTTTGGCCCTCTGCAGACATCATCTGGAAATTAAAAACACTCCTTCTGGCATAAAAACACTAAAGACCTGGGGGAAAGAGTTGGTACAATGGCATACTGGTGTTCTGTTTCTGAGCCAAAAAAACGAGATTCAGACTTTTGAGTACAGGTTGGTACTTTTTTTTTCCCCCACCAAAGGCAAATCATTAAGTGCAGTGTGAAAATGCTTTGTGTTGAACCATAAACAAACAGGGCTCTTGGTGCACAGAAGGTCAGTGGACCCTAGAAGACCTAGACACCTGCTTTTCAAAATTTTACTGTCTACAGCAAGAATATGGAAACAATTTTAGGCATTTCAGATTTAAACATTTTTTTCCTTAAATAAATCTTCAAAAAGACTTTTTTTCCCACCTCCACATGTTATAACCTTAACCCTAGCTCTGAGAGTCTTCTAAAAATCACGAAGATATGAAGCAGAGGCTGAGTCTTCACTATGGGGTACAATGTCAGTAACACATAGCCAGTGCTCAAGCAAAGGCTCCTCCTAACTAGTTTTCAAATTATGTGCAAAATCATCCTCATACACTACAAAACAAAAGTGTTGCCGTTTACTTGAGGCAATCTGACCTAAAGTTGCGTTGTTATCATTCACAACAGAATAAAATCTGTAACAACTTCGAGAACTCGCAACTGCAAATTAGACAGTGAAAAACTCAGCGGCCGTGAATCGATCCATCGTTTAACTGCCGCAGCTCTAAAGCCACGCATCGTTGTGCCTCCATCGCAAGTCAACTCCTATTTGATTTGTCGATTCGATCTCCACATGTTCAAATTCAAAATATACAATATTAACACGCTTTTCCTGTACATTCCACCTCTGCAGCAACATATAATGCATAAACTCTGTTTCACAATAACACTTTCCACCTTTAGCTTTACTTCTCTATGATCCTTCTTTATAGATTTATAACATTTATATACTTGAGAGAGCCAAAAAAAAAAAAACCCCAGGAAGCTCCAGAGGGGAGGAAACGTAGGCGGAGGGATGCTGGGGGGGAAGATCGGTGGTCAGAATGTGACATTGTGGTCATCAGGGGTGAGACAGAGCGGGGTGTCAGACCGGGGAAGGTTGCAGGGGCATGGCAGCGGAAATCCCAGCATCACCACCCATCCACTCCTCAAAACCTTTAGCAGTCACCAACCAGCTGAGGGCTAGTAAAGCCCCTTCTCACTGTGTTCATTCGTGTTCACCGTAGGGTCTTATAAGGTTAAAAAAACAACAAAAAAAACACAGAAAATAAAAGAAAAATAAAAAAAGGCATTTCGGGCAACTATGAATAATACTAACCAAAGCTTCACGGACGTTTTTATACATTAATAAATTTGCCTGCTGCTGCTGACTGTGTTGCCAATTTACATCCAACTCAGCTCACAAAGGCTAAGTGTGCTATTTTCAACGCACATGCATTTATAAACCAGGCTTACGTAACGTTTGCCTGGGCAAATAAAATGAATAGCCACTACATGTTTGTGTACATGTGTCCGATTAACAATTAAGAGTGGGTGAAAGCCTACGCCAAAGTGCATATCAAGACATTCAAGGCTCTAACTTGAGTGTTCTTGAGGTAGGCCAAAAGGCTTGTCATTTTTTTTCCTCTTTCTTGTTGTGGTTTCTAACTGCATTGTGCATCACTAAAATGGTGCCAAATTAGACTGAAATTTTATTGCAAACAAGTGAAGAGTGAACACCAGTTTTGAAACTGTTCAAAGTTGAGGTTAGGTGCTGCTGAAAACCCATCTCTGTCATAGGGCCTGCAGACTAATAAGGATCCAAGTGTCCTTCAGACTGGCATTCCACTGGGTAGGTGTGAGTGAAGGGCAGAGGCCTGTGGAAACCCAAGAGCTGAGGTAATAGAGCTGAACATGAAGGACAAGTGGCTCCCTTGACCACGTGGTATCAATGTCCACTGAACTGACTTTCTCTGGCACAATGTGTTTCATTACAACACAGTATTGTTGGCATGAGTAGCTATACCTACAAATCCAGCTCTGCACCTTTACCTTTTGCAGCTGGGCTCACGGTCCTCACGAAACCTGGGTGGCAGTCGCACCAGAACGTACGCAGCTTTGTTTTCCATGAAAATGATCTCGCTGGAACTTCTCAAGTCCCGTCAGCTAGATTAGCTTTAGCGCTGGAATTAATACTTTCATCACAACTGTCCCCCTCCACTGCAGCTAAACAGTCAGCAACACCCACAGATATTCACTTACAACGACCATCGCTCTCCTTCTCAGTCTGTTTACTTCCTCGACCGCGTTAAGCGTCGTTTGAAACAGTCCTTCGGTTTTCTAGTCTTCCCCCCAACTACACATAAACATTAATTTCATTTAACTTTTCAGCAGTTTAAATCTGGTTTGAAGGACAAGCTTAGCAGCTTTGTGCACAATCGGTCCCACTTGGGTTTAAAACAGAATATGGTAAACAAACCACTCAATAAAAAAAAATAACACACTAGTTTGGGATTGTGGCAACACAGACTAATACGGCATCAACGAAAAAACAAAACAAAAACCAACTATTGCACTAGTGTAAATTGTCCTCGGGCATCTTTTTAGGCTCAACTCTTCTGGGTTTCCACAGACCGCTGCTAGCAGTACACTGATGTAAGAGAGCAGTGGTGACAGGAAGCAGCTGGGCTCAGGTAAACCCAGCCTCAGTACTATGCAGTGCGAGATGTACTGTAGTATGTGCAAGATGTGTGTGTGTGTGTGTGTGTCTGTGTACAGTTATCTCGGAGCGAGATATTAGCTTTAAGACATTTTTTTTTCTGTGTGTGTGTGTGTGCGCATGTGTGTACATATATTAGGTGTATGACAGGTGGGATCCATTGGAGATCTGAGAGGTGATGCTGGCGCTCCTGCTCATGCCCTGTTCACTCCTCCCCCCTGATGACGTCCTCCTCATAGCCTGCGGGCTGTTCCTCACCCCTCCCGCACCTCCTTGACTGCCCCTCTGACTCCCTCCACCGGGGTGGTGGAGGCTCCAGGGCGGAGGGCCCCCAGCCAGCATGGGGTGACCCCAGGACTGCTGTGAGCTGGAGCCCCCCTGGTGATGACTATGGTGACTGCCTCCTCCACCTCCTCCCGGCCAGTGGCCTCCCCCCTGAGCCCCCTGGCCTCCTCCTCCTCCTCCACCCCAGCCTCCCTGAGAATCGGGAGCCAGGTTAGTGAGCACCATGTTGCTGAAGCCGAGTCGCATGGACTCAGAGTCAAAAGCCTCGATCTCTCGCGCCTGGCGCTCCAGCAGTGAGCGGATTCGCTCCAGACGCTCGTTTTGCAGGGACAGCATCTCCTCCTCGATCTGGGGACATAAACACAATTTGAAACTGGAGAAACCCCCCCCCCCCCCCAAAAAACAGGCATCTAAACTGTATGTATTACTGGCCAGACGTATAAACAAGCCCAGCGTACTAAAGATAAAATATAAACTGCATGTGCAACACCTACAGAGAACTAGTACATATAAATGCAGAGGGAAACTAGAGATATGAAAAGACCACTGCAGTTTTGTCACTTCCCAACAGGCACTCACTCACATCCTGACATTAGACAAAGGCTTTTCTTACTTTCTGCTCCAGCAGAGCCCGCCGCAGAGACACCCTCTGCTCCAGCTCCCTTCTCTCCTTGTCGTGCTGTGCATCTGTTTGCATCTTGATTTTGCTCTGGTAAGCGTTGAGCAGCTCAAGCTCCTGCTGCAGCTGCATCCTCAAAACCTGACACTCCCCCTCCTGAGCTTCATCCAACCGCAGCTAAGGGAGGGAGCAAAAAAAGAAAAGACCCACACAAACGAGTTCTTCTATGGCTCTTACGCATCAAGAAAACATTAAAGCTCCCCTTTTACAAATATATTAAACAAATTAGCTTTGATTAATCTATAGATACATGCTCACTCTGTAGCTCAGAAATTATTTATGGTTGACAAATGTTGAAGTCTTCCTTTATGAAACTTACAGCCTGTGTGGAGAGCATTTCATTGATGGAGTGGTCATACTGCTCGGCGAGGATGGCCAGCTTCCTAGTCTGCTCCTCCTTCAGCCTCTTTAGGACAGCCTTGTGGTCCGACTTGGGTGTGGTCTCGAGCAGATGGTTCCTGAGGGCCTTGTACTGCCGGGTCTGCGTTTTGCATGTCTCCTGAAACTGCTTCTTAATCTGAAGCTCCTTAGACTAATTGGGAAAATAAAAGTTGAATGAGATGAGATTAATTCCAATTAAGTGTTTGTAGTTAATGATTTGTTCAAGAAAAAACAAAGAGTCTGCATCTTTCTGCGTACCTTCAGGCTTTTGGGCTGCTGCCGGACCTCCATGACATGCTTGCGCCTCAGCTCCCTCTCCCTCCTCTTATTGTACTCCAGCTGGTTGGTGAGCTCTGTCTGGTGCTGGGTGCGTATCAGCTCTGCCCGGGCCTTCTGGATTGTTGCCAGATGCCTAAACTCCAGCTCCTGCATGGACTCGTGATGCCTCAGGAGCATAGCATGCTCCAGATCCTTCTGCGTTTGACGTTTGTTCAGCTCCTAGAGAAATAAACAAAAACTTAAATAAGTATCATTAAAACTGTGATATAAAGTAGACTGTGTGCTGCTGGGTATCTGCTTCTCCCGTTTCTCTCCACACCTCTCTAGCCAGATCCTGCTCCACGTTGTGTCTGGCGATGAGGATCCTGCGTTTGAACCGCCTACACTCTAGCTCCAGATACTGCCTCTGTCTCCTCAGCAGGTTGGCCTCCTCCTCAGCCTGAAAACAAACATATTGTGGTTTTGTAATAAATAACCATAGAACTCATACTGCAAAAAATAAGAATAAAATAAAAAAAAAAATTAAATTAAAATCAAGGAGACTCTGCAAATAACGCATGGGGGGGGGGGGGGGGAGGGAAGGGGGGGGAGAAGGGGGGGGT
>VUQR01011251.1:9392-19883 GCA_015108515.1 Hemichromis elongatus
AAGAAAAAAAAAATTAATAAAAAAAAAAAAAAAAAATTTAATAAAAAAAAAAAAAAAAAAAAAAAAAAAAAAAAGCAAAAAAAAAAAAAAAAAAGGGCAAAACATTGCCTACATTTTCAATGTCACTTCTTCTTTCCCTTAAGACGCCGAAAGAGACACTTCTGCTGGGAAAAAAGGTGTCGCTAAAAGACGGAAAGAGGAAACTGTAAGGTCCCATTTAATCTTTCATCGCTGCTTTATGCATTAAGAAAAATCTTTTTTGCAGTAAAATATTGATGTAAGAGAAAAAGAAAAAAAAGTTGAGGTTTGACTCGCCCAAGGAGAGGACATAATGTCTCTTGTGTTGTGTGGGAATGCTTCCTGTCCTCTCATTTCATCATACTGTTTCTATTTACCTGCTGTTTTTCCTTTTTTTTCCCCCTTCCTTTTGTCTTTTTTTTTGTTTTGTTTCTGCTGCGTTGCACTGTGTCTTTATCCTGGTGAAGGATACATTAAGGGCACAGCGCCCCAATTCTAGCTCGTGACCTTGAGGGGTTTTTGTCTGACGGAAACAAGATTGTCTGTGGGAAAGAAAAAGGGGCCTACTGTGACCAGTGGCAAGGAAGACACGGTCTGCCTGAAGTGTCATTTGACGTTGACTTCTATTGAGATTGCATTCAAGCATTTATATACCCTGCTGCTCAGATAACAGATTTGCAACTCTAGAATACATTTCCTGTCTTTGCCCAGGCACCTCTTTTCCTTCAAAGTATGAATAATTCAAACTTTTACTTATTTATTTATATAACTTGTGTACACACAGTATATGCTTTGTCAAAAAAAAAAATAGTTACATTGATGTAAGAACATAAGCATATACACACTCAGCGTTGCTTCAAAGCAATTCTTGGTTTGGTGATGTTTTAACACTTCACTCAGTGAGATGCTTAGGATTGTAGCCAGAGGTTAAATGGGTCGCTATGAGCAAGCGTTGAGTGTATCAGGCTGGTTTATGTGCGTTTGTTTGTGTATGTGAGTCAGTAAAGTGGGAGTAGCGTTTACAGCAATTATAGAACAATCCCTATCCAGCGGAAGCCTAAAATTTATGTGACAAATAAAACGTAAACCTAAGCATGACCTCCGGGGGGTGTTTCTGTAGAAGGAAAATGTAGCACATTAGCCACACGTGTTATATTAGCCCTGTCCCACTAACATAGATTCCCACCATTGTTCCCAATACAAGTCTCAGTCTGTATTTCTCAGAGTGCTTTATAACTTATAATGTTGTTGCAATAAAGGCAATAAAGTCATTTTTTATTTTTTCTTTAATCTCTTTTTAATGGAGGATCGAGCGATTGGGCAAATATCATGACTATTTCACCAGCTGTGGTTTGGGGGGAGCTTTTTTTTTTGCCTGATTTATCTTGTTTCATTTTGCTAATTTAGTGGCCTGCAACCTTAAACATTTTGCTAAATAATTAACTCAAAGTGCAAAAAACCCCCACAAGATGTTTAGGCTAATAGCATCCTTAAGCTAGAGCTAGAAAAACAGACATGCATCCTTTCATTAACAAAGTCTAGTAACATCATGATGTCACATTGTGTGGTCGATGCTACACACTGTACAAGCGCAGCACCAACGGGGAAGTTGCCATTCCCATGCCAAACAAATTTCTGAGGGAACATGCTAGCTCAGAGCACAAGCTAATTAAATCTTCCATGTGTTGCCAGTCTTGAGTTGCTGGTGACTGCTTTAACCCTCTGGGGTCCAGGGAATAATTGGCCGTTTTTGACTACTTTTAAATTGACCTCTATATTTCACCTTTAAAAGCTGTTTATATTGCCTTGTTTGGTATCATTTTTTTTTAACACAACCTCAAATATCTGAAAATGGAGTTATTTCTTCATTTTGGCACACTGTATTAGCACAATTGATCTAAATTCAGACAAAAATGTAAAATCCGAGTAGAAAAACGTTATATTTTTTTACTGTAAAAACCACAAAAATGTTTAATGAATCATTTTCATAACTTAAAATGCAAATAAAAATTGTACATTTCTAAAATTTATGCAGAAGTTTTGCAAACAAAGTTATATGGTACTATTTACCTAAAAATGCAGCCAAGGCCTCAGACCTAAATAGTTTTAAATAACCATTTAAAACTATTTACAGAACAATCAGGTGTTCTGCATCAAATAAGAAGGCACACAAATTATTTGTGCCAGTCCAAAAAAATAGTTTTTGTCCACTATAAGACAGATGAGCACACTACAGGGATAAACCTGCAGGTCTGACAGCAGGAGGTGTATCACACTTGTTTTTCACTTGGATGCAACTTTTACATTGCAATCTGCCTTTGTTGTCTTTTTTGGGAGCAACGGTGACATTCACTGGTGTAACTGAGACACAAAACCAAACAACGACTACACTACACACCAACTATAGCCTCCAAAAACGCTAAACTTCACTAATCACGTATCAAAACTCGCTCTCTCTCTCTTTCGCTCACCCGCTTTCTCTCGCCGGTGTCACTCCTAAATCTTCCCCCTCTTCCTAAACAACCAAATGCCACACGTTCCCATATCATTTTTTTTGATTGGTCGACATGGTACATTTTTCCACTAATAGGGAAGGGATGGTTTTCTTTTTCTTTTTCACCCGCAAGCGGAGAGTGTTGCTAGCGCTGTCCGTAGAAATGGCTGTTTATACCGAGTCTTCCCGCTGTAAATAGCGCTGTTTTATTCAGAAAAAAACATCGAGTGTATTTTTCATCATAACTCTGGTTTTATGTGGCCTATTAACACGATTTTAAAAAATGGTATATAGTTTGAAGTCCGCACTAAATGAAGATTCTGGGTCGCTGCGTCTTGTTGCTGTGTTGTCTTAAATTGGTCATGTGATTTTGGCGCGTGGGTGCGTCCCACGACCCCAGAGGGTGAAGTCTGACGTCTAGAGCTGTATCTGGGCCCAAACTCCACTGCAGGTCCAAAAGTCAAACTAATACTGTGGCATCACTGAGAGTTAAAACTAAATTCTTTTATCTTTATATAAAATGATCAGTGTGGCTGGTCTACCAGGTGTAACAATTTAGTTTAAAATCCAGACATCCATGAAAAGAGAATTTATTAAATTTAACAAAGTTCGGAGTTAGCAGGAAGTTAGCTCGTTAGTTTCCACCTAAACATGATATACCATGTTCTGACTGAGAGATTTCTGAAAACATTTAAACGTACAGCTCTGCTATTACTTTGAACAAAAATAAAGACAGAAAACTAAACAACAGTGACGTTTGTAGGGTTACTGAAGTTGTACCAGCTGGTATATAATGATGTGCTACGTGATCTCTAGGAACACAGCTATGTTAGCATAACATAAACACAATGAAGCTGGAGGATGAACACTAACTTTTTTCCACTCGATAAAATTTAACGTGACTGTTCCCGACGGTTAGGGACAAATGCAATCGCATGGCAGGATGCTGTAAACGGACTCAAGTTCAGTCAGGAGAACAACTGAGATAATCCATCCACAATATAAGGTTAGTCAGTAATATACTGCTGCATTGGCCAGGCTGTAGTTACATGGTAAGGTTTTAAAAACTGGGTTTTAAAATGAAGAGTGGTTAAAAAAAAATAAAAGAGAGACACCGACAGTGATCACTGACTGCTTTTAGGGGCTTGTTGAGATTAAATAGAACAAGATGCAAAGCATTGAAACACGTTAAAAACACAGCAGCCTTAATAAGCGCTGAGTCATTTGGGCCCAGAAGCAGGGTTCATATGTCATCACTTAAAGACCGGATACCATTCATATGTAAAACTCATATTGACTATTCCAGAGGCCATTTACAGCCATCCACTCTTCTTCAGTATGATAAACAGCCTCTACAGCCTGAGATAATCTATCACCGTAAACGTGAGCACTTCATTTTGCTTTGTCAGAGTGCTGCTTTTACTGTTACTTCATTACCCTTAGATCTGATGCTTTGTGTTGTCTCTGCTTCGTATTTCACAGATCGCCTTCTGCCAGTCATCTGATAGCTGAGGAAAGAAACAGGAAGGTAAAAAAAAGATGTTGCTTCACAAACTTAATGGTGTCTTCATAGCACTTTCTGGTTTAGGGCAATAATAATGTGGTAATAAAGTGGAAAGAAGTTGGAATTAGAAAGAAAAGGGCAGTTATTCGTTTCTTTTAGCCCTGATTCCTGGTTATTTTGCGGAAACTGCATGTTTCCAGGTAATAATTAGGTCTGTCAGCGCTGACAGACCAAGTTGACACTAAATGAAACACTAGATCAGATTAATCTCTAGTAATAGTATTGGCTCTGTCGCCTTAAAACAAAGAAGTAAAGTTATGATATGGTCATAGTATCCTAATATGTTAAAGTCTCAACCAAAATCACTTTATTATTATGAGGCTATTATCACAAATCAGTAAATATAGATTTTAATACATGGATATTACTATTTTATTGCCAGTAGGTGAATGATAATGTTACCAATATATTACTATACTCATACTAATTATTTTTTGGTTCGTAGGCTTATTTTTGTCTCTGCATTATTTAGTTTTATAGTTTAATAACTAACAAATAACAAAGTTCTACAGTGGGCAGGTTAGTGTACAATGTCAATCATAAACTGAATATCTAAGATATTCTGGATATTTATAATTGAGATATTGTATATATTAGAGCGATTTCTTATATTCTGTAATATTTTGTAATATATTCTATTATTTAATTTAGTTCAGTTTGTTACTGTTCTTATTGTCTTGGTGTAACTGTAACCACATCATTTCCTTTATTAATAAAGTATTGTGATTTATCCTTAGATGTTGGCCCATTAATACCTAATTAGATACATTTTATTGTAATATTACTTGTACTATAGAAAATGTTAATACAAAAACAGCATTGGTTCATATCAATGCTATCATGTATTATATATAATTACTTGGATATTAGCTGAACATATATTTAGCAATTAAATAGTAATAACTTGTTACTAAGGTAGAAAAAAAAGCTGTTGTTTTTCCCACCCTAATGCTACACTATGACCACATTATTACAAAGTTGTAACAGAAAGTACTACCGGTTTCTTTTTACAGCAGTTATTATAAAGAAAGCTGCGTTTAGCACTTTAAAACGACATACAGATATATAAGGAACTATAAATACACATCACATTAACTTTATTTTGGGTAATATCAACACTGCGTTGTGTAGAGGCTGTGATCAGCTGACCTTTGCCATTGTTGTTCTGAGATTCGCTGCTCTTTGTGGGTTTAGCCAATTGAATTCAAGAAGATAGATGCAGAGGTTATTTGGCTGATTTCCAACACCTTGACACCATAATGCTTGTAAAAAAGGTAGAATTCAGTGGCTCTGATCTTTGTTATTGATTTCAATATAAACTAATATCTGCTACCTGTGATATAATTTGTTCACTATGAACTGTACCAGTACAACATAGTGCATTACCATACATGCACCATGAACGCATTCAACAGATTTGGAGAGAAAAGAGATGTGTTGAGAAGGGGCTGTGGCATTTGCATAATGGTTTGTATAATGTTACCACTGTCAATCCATCTGTCCATCGATCCATCTTCCTAACTACTTATAGGCTGAAGCCTATTTCAGCTGCAATACGGTGAGAAAACACACTGTACAGTTCGTCAGTCTGGCAGCAGGGCTAACAGAAAGACAGACACCATTCACACTCATGTTAACACGTATTAACCCAACACGCATGTCTTTTGACGGTGGCAGGAAGCCTGAGTACCTCCAAATAACCCAGGTATGCACAGTGAGAAGATACAAAGTGCACTGAGAAAGGCCCCTGCAAGCCATTCAGTTCAGGGAGGACAATGCTATCCTCTTAATCCAGGTGTTATGGTGGTGCTTATTGAAAAGACAATAATGTGGCCTGTGTACCAAATTTAGAGCCAATTGATCCGTGGTGTTTTTAAGATCTTTAAAACAAAACCACATATGTCAGTCTTGTGGCAGTAAGAGATCAGAGGATCATCAGAGTCCTTCAGTGACTGATGTGCAACTGATCAAATAGTCTAAGGAGCTTGGGAAGAAAAGCATCTAGACTTCTTTAAGTTGCTTGAAGACATTTCACCTCTCATCCGAGAAACTTATTCTGTTGATCCTCTACCTAATCACATGAGCCAAGGTCTGAAAACGGGTGTAGGTCACAATCAGCCGAGGTTTCGGGTGAGCTCATTGAGAAACCTATTTCCAACCTATTATTTGATTTTCTGAGGTCAACAGGCTCAGGATGTGAGTGGGCGTTAAGGCGTCTGAGAAGGGATCTCAGAACTGGATTATAGATGGCAGACAGTTGGTGTCGTAAACCACTCCCTCTGTTCAAAGATGGTCATTCACAGTGGAC
This sequence comes from Hemichromis elongatus, assembly GCA_015108515.1. NCBI lineage: Eukaryota > Metazoa > Chordata > Actinopteri > Cichliformes > Cichlidae > Hemichromis > Hemichromis elongatus. The sequence continues at coordinate 15,777 of VUQR01011251.1, forward strand.
ATAGATGGCTTCTTTCACTCCTCTTTCAAACCATCTGTCTTCTCTGTCCAAAATGTGAACATTAGGGTCCTCGAAAGAGTGACCTTTGTCCTTTAGATGCAGATGGATGGCAGAGTCTTGTCCCAAGGAGGTGGCTCTTCTATGTTATGCCTTGCATCTATGAAGAGGCTGTTTGGTTTCTCCAATGTAGAGGTCTGGGCATTCCTTGATACACTGTACAGCATGTACTACATTACTAAGTTAGAGTTTAGGAGTTTTGTCTTTGAGATGAACCAGTTTTTGTCTGAGTGTGTTGCTGGGTCTGAAGTAAACTGGGATGTCATGCTTGGAGAAGACTCTTCTGGGTTTTTTCTGATACACCAGCTACATAGGGGATGACACTGTTGTTGCATTTGTCTTTCTAATCCTCCTTAGCAAAGATGTATAGAAAAGAAGATCAGACTCTGACTTGAAAAAAAGCCCAATTTGGATAACCACATGTTTTAAGACCTTTCTTTACATGTCTGTGTTCCCTCTTTTTCCCTTCAGGCTTAGAGGGAACATTTTCTGCCCAGTGTTGTAAGGTCCTGATTACTCCAAGTTTGTGTTCCAGAGGGTGGTGTGAGTCAAAGAGGAGCTACTGGTCCATATGTGTGGGCTTCCTGTAAATTTTAATGTTGAGGTTTCCATTCCCTTCAATGTGCACGGCACAGTACAGGAATGGCAAACAGTTATCCTTTGTTTCTTCCCTGGTGAACTTTATGTTTTTATCCACAGCGTTAATGTGGACGTACCATTCACCAGTGTCACCACAGATCCACCTTATTTGCATGTCTAATGCAAAAATATTAACAGCTTCAGAAACTTAATACCAACCAACCAACCAACCCACACTAAGGTAGAAATGTATTCATGTGTTTCTCATGTAGCTGCGACAATGATTGATGCCTTCTCCTGCTTCAGTCTTTCTTCTCATTTTCTCTTTTTACAGTTAATTGTGACAGTGACTCGAACATCGAAGAACAGAATCCAGCCACGATCCTCCTTGTCAGTCACCTTGGACCTGTGCTATTAATACAAGAAGCCACTATCACAAGCAGCCAATATAAGAAGTGCAAGGGTCTAAGCCGTGGCAGCGGCCAGTAGGGATGAAATATATTGCTCTGTCACTCTCTCATTTATGTGCAGCGCAGAAGTTCTCAGTATATATTTCCAAGTGAACCTTTAACCTCTGCGTGTCTGAGGAAATATAAACCCTACTTAACATTCAAACACTAACATGCCTAGGTGCATGCTGACTTTCCTTTCCAACAGCATATGAACAATAAAGTTTGCTAATTTGCTAATTAGATCCCCTGTTACCACCGGGGTTGGCAAGGCTGTGTTTTTCGGGATCAGAGCGTGTCTCCAACTACTCAAAAAGCTCAGCTGAAACCACAATAAGCAAGACTTTTTGCTCTTTAGGCAACAAGAGCTTATCCTCAATCTTTAACAAAGCTGTTTCTGCTCTCAGAGCTGTTAAGTAAGATCTCAAAAAAGCAGCACTTAAGCTCTGATGTAACAACAGCAAGGGTAGAAAGCTCTCAGTCCGTTAATTATCTTGCTTGATTTAATTTTGTTTCTGAAAATGATGGCGATGTAATTAGCTTGAAGTATCAACTAAACACAAGTCACAGCCGATTAGACAGTTAGCCTAAAGCCACATCTGAACACAGGCAACCTTTCACTTTGTAGTTGAACACCCTAACTGAAATGACAAGGTTAATGATGGTGGTGTGTTCATGGGTGTTGTCCTTGTACTGTAGCGTGTTTTAATCTTGCTTTTTAGATTCTATAGACTGACGTTTTTCAGTTCATTTGTCTTTGTACCCTTATTGTCTTCCTTTAATGATGCATGACGTGCGCTACACTAACCACATAGTTCTTCATTTTAAATCAAACTCGACATCTGTATAGGACTCTGCAAAATAAGTGGATTAAAAGAAAATCATTAAAGTCCCGGGGACACAACGAGATGTGCTAAGGCCACACATTTAAAATTCTCTATCCGAAGCCATCAGTTGAATACGCTTAAGGAGTAAATAGGAATTATAATGTTTGCAGAGGTAATACAGTACCATGAAAAAGTTTTGAACCACCCATTAATTCTTTGTATTTTGCTAGAAAAATGGGGAAATAGGTACAGCGACTTATTGAAACATGTGCAGACATACATGGAAAGGCAGTATACAAGGAAAAACAGAGTTTGTATGATTCTACAGTACCAAGCTTGAAAGTCAGTATGACCACCTTTATTCTTCAACACAGCCTGAACTCTCTCAGGGAAGCTTTCTTGTAGTTTCTTTAAGTAGTCTTTAGGAATCGTTCTCCAGGCATCTCAAAGGAATTCAAAGCTCTTGTTTAAGCTGATGCTACAACATCAATAATGTTGAGGTCAGGGCTCCAGGGAGGACAATTTATGACTAATAGTGCTCCTGTTGTTTTTTTTACTTGGTATGCTGCACTGGTGGGTTCTTGGGATCAATGTCATGCTTAAAAATGAAGCTGTCACCAATCAGATGCTTTCAGATGACAAGGTTGACAAGATCTCCAACACCACTGGCTGAAATAGCGGCCCAAACCATGACAGAGCCTCTGTCGAGTTTTACAGATGGCTTTAGACACTCACTGTTGTACCTCTTTCTGATCTACTGCGTACAAACAACATGGGAATAGGGAGCTGGGTTGGAGGTGGGTTGCAGAGCAGCTTGCACATGTACAAAAACTTTGATCAGGCTACAGCGACTTAAATAACATGTTCTATATATGCCAACTGATGTAATAATAACAACAATAATGTATACTTTATTGATCCCCGTGGGGAAAGTAATTTTGTTTTTTCTGCATTTGACCCATTCACTCAGTAAAGCAGTGGGCAGCCCAGCCACTAAGCAGGAGCACCGTGTAGGGACGGTACCTTGCTCAGAGGTACCTCAGGTTAGCCGTTCAGTGGATTCGAACCCCCGACCTTCCGATCATGGGGCAACCACGCTACCTATTGAGCTATTCCTGCCCCCTAGCCCCTGATGTGTGCTGGCACTGAGATCTAGTATCCAGCTGAGCTTGACAGCGTGATCTGCTGTAGCTATGAGTGATGTCACCATATCAGTCATGACTTCAGACCAGTTTAAACTGGTAGAACAATTTGCTCTGATGGGAGGGAGACACTTGCTGTTTTATTATTTAAGTAACAGTATTCAAGACTTTTTGTTAACCCTTTCCCTTCTAGTTTTTCCTCCTTTGTTTCATTTTTTCGCAGGCTGCCAAGTAAAACACCACCTTTGTTTTCCCAGCTCAGTTCTGCCAGTACTGCATTTTGTCCCTCACATTTCTCATCTTGCTCCCTTTACTCCTCACCTTGCAGCAGCCTTCATCTACAATGGTAACATCAGCAATGCTGGAGGTACAGCAGATTTTTGTGGATATTAAACCATCCAAGCATCACAGGGGAATGTTTTTACATAATTACATCTCCCAGTAGCACCTCTGTGACAGCAGTGGCAATTTAATGAACGATATTGTCATGCTGTGCAGTGCGGAGCCACTTAAGTGTTACTCATTCACCATAGGTGTAATAGAAATGTTCTTCTGACAAAGCCCTGGATATACACATTTCTCAGCTCACATTTATATAAACACAAAATATTCAAAGTGTTTGACGCTGTAGACGTGATGAAGGTTATCCTTCTGTCTGCATTTAATAAAAAAAAAAACAACAGGGAGAAAAGAATGAGAGAGGCAGACTGCTGTATTGCAGTAGCAATAGTAAAAGGGGAAGCCATAAAACTCAAATATGAAATGGGGAGAAAGAAAGAGGACGAGCAGGACAAACGCAGGTTGGTAGATTGTGTGGTGATTAGCTGCGGCATCAAATGGCAACGAGGACAGATTGTAGCCAAGAGCAGACAGGCTTGAGGAGATGGAGAGAGTGAGAGGGTGGAAAACAGATGGGACCAACACACAAACACATAGAAACACACATGCACATAAAGGCTTTACTACCCACGTATAGGAAATAGCTTTCCACTAATCATATACTCCAAAGGGAAAGCTTTCTCACACAGCTACAGTGTAAAGTAAATAGATACT
>VUQR01011251.1:22260-52312 GCA_015108515.1 Hemichromis elongatus
AGTATAGAATCGTCTTCCAAATAGATACTTTTTACCTTTCTATGTATCTTGTGTAAATTTTCACATTTCTGGTTTCACCAGAGTATTTTTGATACAAGTGTCTTTACTGTACTGTACTGAAAGTGATGAATGTGTGTACTTTGTCCACCTCTGCTAATAACAGCTGGTCACAGCCTCTGTAAAAACACTGTAGTCACTGCCTTCACATTATTCTTAAAGCTGACAACAGACAGCCTTAATATCAGGATGTCTGCCTGATAAAATAAAGATTATAGAAAAACCATTGGCTGTTTTCACTGAAGGCAAATTTTATCCATGTCATACTCATGCATGTGAATGCTGAGGATTTCACAGATGCTTCTTTGTTGAGGGTCTGATAGGCATGCAGGAAAAGTAAGACAGTCCACATCAGCTTATTATTTCTCCCCCCTGTCTTTGTCATAGTCGCTTTTTTTCAGTGTCTCTACCCTCAAACCATCTCTCCCTGCAAGTCCATTATTTCTCCATTAAAATGCAGGATGACCCGTGTAATTGTCTCCTATGACTGGATCCTAATGAAAAAACACATTGCATTAGTGACGAGACGTAGCGTGTGCAAGCTGCAGGGCCTTGACCAAAGCAGATAATATTCGCTGGGAGACCTGCCTGTTGAATGCTTTTAACCAGCATCTCTAAGAGTGTGTGCAAACGTGTGAATTGTGTCTGTGTGTGTGTGTCAGTCTGCGAAAGCCTTGACCAATGCAGATAATATTGTCTGAGACCCTCATTCTCGTCTTTTAACCTGGACGTCACTGCGTTTGTGTGCGTGAGAGAAACCATCTTCACAGGCATGCATAGATATGAAATCCTGAGTGTGTGAACGCTGGTCAAAGGTGTGCAGTAAGGCATGGTGCATATGTATGCATATGAGCGCATATACATCAGGCAGCAGCGAGCAGGAGGTAGAACTTTTTGGTGTATAAAATAAACGGGTAGGAGGCATCAAGGGATGACTTAAAAATCTACATTTACATTGGCCCCACAGTCCTGCTCAGACTTTAGGATGCAGAGAAAAAGAGCATACGTGACGGGAATAGGCTCAACACTTTCAGGTTTGCCACGATGATGTAGCATTAATTTTACAGCGCAAGATTGAATTCTATATGAAGTTTTCTAAATGCTTCATTCTTTCACCAAATGAGCTCCAGCAGATTCATGTGTGGGGGACTCACAGTAGGGGGAGGAAAACATGAAGCAAAAAAATGTCTCACTTTGCAACTCTGTGACAAAAACAGAGGTTTAAGCAGAACGCTAACATTACCATGATGAACATGCAAAACGATCTGTTGGCTAGTCTGTTGGCTAAGCCTCTGCAGCAAGGGCCAATTTTTAAGAGCCACCCATGCAACATGTAATGGATATCTGATTCAACTAACAATAAATGATAAATGATAGGTTTTTATATTTTGAGTGTTCATTTTTAGGAGTACAACTGGGCCAGAGCACCCTTGTAGGTTGTTCCGGGTCTGTAGTGGTCAGTATTTATCAAAAATGGTCCAAGAAAGGAACCGTGATGATGGCAGTGCGATCCAACAGATGAGCTACTGTAGGTCAAACTGCTAAAAACGTTAATGCTGGTTTTGATAGAAAGCTTTTAGAATGCACAGCGCATCACAGTCTGCAGAGCCACAGATCAGTCAGGATGCCCATGCTGTCCACGGCCAAAAGCTCCAACAATGGCAATGGCGAGTATCAGAACTGGACCACACAAAAATGGAAGAAGGTGGCATGACGATTCATGTGTGTGCATCACTTCCCTGGGGAACACCTGGCACCAGGATGAACTATAGAAAGACAACCTGGCAGGCAGTGTGATGCTCTGGGCAGTGCTTTGTTAGGAAGCCTTGGGAGCAGCCTTCCATATGGATGTTACTTTGACACTGCCACCTATCTAAGTTGTGCTGCAGACCATGAAAAACCTTTCATGGAAACACTCCCTGATGGCTGTGAGGCTCTTTCATTAGAGTAATGTGCTCTGCCATAAAGAAAAAGTGGTTCAGGAAGAGTGTGAGGAGCACAGCAATGAGTTTAGGGGGCTGACTTGACCTCCAAATTCATTACATCTCAATCCAATGGAGCATCAGTGGGATGTGCTGGACAAACACATGGAGTCCCCAACTTGCACCACATCTGTGGAGCCAGATACCATATAACACCTTCAGGGGTCTAACGGAGTCCGTACCTCAATGGGTCAGGGCTCCTTTGGCAACATCATTACACTGCAAAGACTCAAAATCTTACCAAGTATATTTGTCTTATTTTGAGTCAAAATCATCTCACAACACTTTAAATAAGATACAAAAAGCTAAATGGCCACATTTCTAATACAAGATTTTTAGCTTAAAATAAGTGAAAAAAAATCTGCCAATGAAACAAGTGAAAAATCTCTACTTTTTGTCTTGAAACAAGTTCATTTGGCTTACTGAAATGTTGCTCTTTAGCTGATTGTGTCTTATTTTAAGTGTAATGAGATGATTTTGACTAGAAATAAAACAAATACACTTGGTAAGATTTTGATTTTTTGCAGTGTGCAACATTAGGTAGACAATAATAATGTTACCTCTGATAGGTGTATCTCCACTAACTAGCTAATTTACCTCCACACGCTGAGTTAAAGAGTAAAAGGAGTGGAAGTGACAGAGACGGATATTACATAAAGGTTATGCAAGAGAAGAGATATTAATCTTGATGAAGAGACTGAACTTAATGACTTGAATGAGTTATTTGTTCATAAGTTCGCTCAACTAAAACTTGTGGGATTTTCATTTTTCTTTTACTACAGCGTTAATTTATTCATTTTTATCTTAGCCTCTCAACTTCATTTCACTGCTTTGTTCTCTTAGGGGAGCAAATGAATTCCCCCTTTTCGCCTTTGCTTCTTCAGCCACTGCTTCCAGCTCAAAGTTTTCTTTTATGGTTGCATAATTTATATATGTCTTTTATAGTATCCGTCCACTGATCCTTCTTCTTTAATCTTCGTTTCCTGACCTTTCTTTGGTCTATCTTTGTCACTACTTTTAAAGCAGTTTGGGTATTTTGAAGGTACTCTTTTAAGTTTACCCATCTCCACCTTTTTTCCCCCTCTTCTAACTTTCTGTATCTTTGTCCTTCATCCCTCCATTATTTGTCCATTTCTCTTACATTTGACACGTCTAAATTATCAGCCTTCTTCTTCTCCGTATGGTTCCCATTTCTGTGCCATAAATCTCTTGCACCCCTTAAACCTCGCTCTGCCTACATCTCCCTGTGTTTGGTCTGTTCCCTCTGTATCTTCCTGAAGGTCCCCATATTTCCATTCAGCTAAAAATTGCCTTGTCACTTCTCTGCCGCATTCCCAGTCCTTTTGTGTTTATTGTCACACCTTCCCCGTGTCACCCTCTCCGCTTCCCAGAACGAACAAACACGCTCTGGGTTCATCTTTTGTGGCCAACTGGAGTGGATCAGACTCTAGTAATCATAAGAGCAAATAAAGCACACGAGACATTTGGTGCTTATTTCAAGAAAGGCATGAAATGTACTTTTTTATATATATGCTGACTCACCTCTCTTGCATCTTATCATCAAGGCACAGACTCAGCAATAATCTCATATCACAGTTTTATTTCATCGACTTCTCCTGCAGCCATATTTCTTCTTCTTTGCACTGTTCATCCTCAGAAAAATGAGGATGCGAAGCACCGAGCCCAGCACAGGCAAATAAAAACGGACTTTATATAATAAATCCAGGCACAGTTCCACGTATCGGCTCTTTGCTTGACTTGTTTGTGCTTTGAATAACTTTTCTTTCCTCTTCATGTAAAAAATCTTATGTATAATGTATTTTATTCTGAATGATAAAAGTTTAAAAGGTCAAGTTATGTTTTATATCATTAATAATAATAATTAAAAAACATTATACATATATTGGTTTGATGGATCACAAGGTTTTATGTGGATATTCTGGTAGAACTGAACATTAATGCTCGTGAAAGCCACATTTTGAGGTGATAATCATAACTTGGACCCAACTGTTCACACAAAATAAAACTAAAGCTACATTAAACCTTGAGCACTGCAGGAAATTACCAATCCATTTGTGTAGAGGGTCTGCTACATTACATGCTATTCTGAAACAAATAGTCTCAAGTCCAAGTGAGTTATATTAACCACCCTCTGTGAAGTTGCAGCACCTGTTGTGTCTGATATGGATGAAACTCCACACATTGCCAGAAATGAGTTTCATGAGGTTATTTCAGGATTGTTTTCAGTAATAGACCAAATGAAATGGCCTTTCGCTAAATTTTGTACAAGTTCTTTATACATGTTTAAAAGGTCTTCCTAACCTTTTAATCTTTGTTGATATAAATGCCAAAACTAAAGAACAAGAGCGGGAAGGAGGGAGCATTTTAGAATGAAACTGAAATGAAATAGAGGTGTTAAGATCATGTCCAAGACTTTTTGGGAAACACAGCTATCTACAGTACTGCGAAAAAGTCTCAAGCTATTCTGCTTTTATTTTTATTTTCAAAGGGGCAAGACTTTATTGTAATTTCTAAAAGTGGTCTTGAGCAAGAGTTGTCAAGGCTTTCTGAAGGACACTGGCTGCTTTTTCACACATTTTTAATTAAGCCCTCTTTTGGCCATTTTTAGAGGAACGCTTTTGTTTGTTAAGCCACTAAAGACTAACCAATGAATCGTTCAGGCTTGAAAAATACTCAAGGGATGAGCCGATGTTCATCCGATTTTTTATCCAAATCTAGAAACATCTAGACCTTCAGTTAAGCCAGCTACTGATTACTGAAGCCTCATCATAAATGGTCAGTGAGTGGTGTTTGAGATCTTTGAGATCCATTAGATTATGATCCACCATGCATTACCATCTGGATAATATCTGATCGGCTACAACTTAATTTTTCACAATGACAATAATTCAATACATTGCTGCACCGATTTCCCATTAAGAGATGACTCAAGACTTTTATATAGTGCTTCAATCATGTGATATATCGTCTATGCAGCTTCTTAGTCATCAAAGTCAGAGATGTATTAGATGTAATAGAAACTGATTTTCAGAAAGTGACATCCTAAAACTTGCTGCAGGATTTCTACCTCAAAACTTATTTAATAGAACTTTCAGAGCTTTAAGTGTTACACACTTGTGCAGGGTTACAAGCATCACAGACCAGGGGGACATGGAGGTTCGGTTGGTATTGAGCCTAAAAGTTGAAATGTCGTTCATGATACTTCGGGAAACTCAGGAAATCACCAAGAGAAAAAGAAAAAAAAGGGGGCAGGTGAACTCAATCACACAAAGACGATTGCGGAAAGAGGAACAAAGGTCGAGAAACTAGAGCAAGAAAGTTACTGTACAAATAAAAAAATTATGTTAAAACTGTAGATCAGTTTTCAAGCCAAGTATCTTAAACTGATGCAACAAAAAACTTGACCAGTAAAGTCGAAAAAAAGAAAAAAAGTTACTTCATCTAAATTTACTGGTACTGCTCTTAGTGCACTTTGACGCTCTAGGCTGTTTGGTTTCTGGAAGAGCAGATGAAGACTTGGGCACATGAAAGTGGGATGGAGAAGCCTTGCATGCAGAAATTCAAACACAGCAGGATCACTGATGGTGGTGCACAAGGAGACGTGCTTGAGGGGATGGGCAGCCAAAGGGAGTGAGGGGTGTTACCTAACTTTTCTGACGGCACCTTATGGGCTGTGTGCCATTACAGGGGCTGTATTCTTTGGAGGACGCCACCTTCGCGGTTTACGTGGGCCGAATAAATTCTCTACTATCTCACACTTCTGTTTAATCAGTTTTCTGTTTGACGTTTATTCAGCTGTGTGAAAACTATAACTTTAATCTCAGCCAAAACGATTTACTCAGGAACAAATAAAACACGGAAAAATGCCAAACAATTACATGTTTAAGTTATCTAAGTGACTTATATATTATTTTTAACCTGAATAGCGAAAGACAGTGAGGGTCTGAAAACGATGCTCCGGGACTCCGGTGTTCTCGCCGGCTCGAGTGAGCCTCGACTTCCCAGTCAGCTATTGAGCTGGTGGGTAACTCCGTAAAAATGTGATGTCCTGATAAACCGAGCAGATATCTGAAGTTTACACAACTGCAATCTCACTTGAAAATATCTTAATTGTTTATTTTCTGACCCAGAAAGAATAAAAAGAGTAACATTAAAACTAAGTAGCTGCCGCCATTGTTGGAAACTGGAATTAGTTGAGCCGCGCTATGAATTCTGGGACAGGTTGGGCAACGATGGATGCACCCCACTCATCTTTCAAATTCGGGGAAATGAAGGACGTTTTTGTCGGCCGTATTTGGAGCAGCCTTTGAATTGGGACAGCCTTCGTCACGTCGCTGTGACGTAATCGGCCTTCCACCGAAGGATGCGGCCTAGGAACTGGGACATAGCAATAAGCAGACCAATTCTCTCAAGCGAAGCCTTGAATTTAAAAAGTTGACCTCAGAATCAAAAGACATAAACAGCAGGTCCACTCGGTGGCTCTTCAGAATGTTTTGACATGACAGAAAGAAAATCAGCTGTAGCATGTTCACACTATTAAATTATCTTCACAGCATGCAAAGTTGGTATCTATTTCTTTAAGACATGTAAACTTTGAATCATGTGGTGTGGGGTCGCGAGTGAGGTTCACAAAAAAAAAAAAAGAAGAAGAGAGAAAGAAGCCAGAGTAAAATTAATCAGAATCAAAGGAAGGCAGAAGACGGGGAACGAATACTCAGTGTGGAGCTGAGAGAGACTAAGATGAAAGAACATATGCAAAAAGACCAAAAAGAATGAACAAAGGAAGAAGAGTTTGATTACCATTTGGCAGATAACAGGAAGATCATAAAAAAAAGCTAAAACGACTGAAAGTACGATCAAAGCCACCGATCCTGCCGGAACGCACACCGTTTCACAGCTCAGCCACTATGTGAATGCGCATGTGTGCATTTGAATGTGTGCATTTATTTATGTTTGTATTTCTTTAGTTTTCATTAAGCTCCCCATCTCAGCCTCCCCGTGGCTTCACTCATGTTTGAAGAAGGCATCTAAAACTTGGGAGCTGCAGATTTACCGACAAGGCAAATTACATTGTCGCAATTTATCAGCTCTAAAATCCGCTCAGCGTGTGTCCTCATGTGCATACGTGCATTCATATGGAGACATGGGGCTTTTCTTGCAACGGCATATGTCTGTGCGCATGTGTGCGCTCGCTGTGTGTGTGTGTTTTTTTTAGCCCTCCTCTGGGGAGACCCCACGCACCGTCTGTCTCCGACTGATTCAGTATTCACTGCCGCAGAGAGACAGGAAGGACAGAGTGAAGAAGATGAGGAGGTGGAAGAAGGAGAGAGGGAAAAATAGAAAGACAGCAAGAGGATGGAGGGAAGAGAGAGCATATTTAAGAGGGAAAACAAAAGAGGGAAGGGGGTGTTTTGATGCTAAGAGGCTATAATTTTCATTCACGTCTCCACTCGATTCAAACTGCCTTCTCAAATGCTGCTGTTTCACAGCCTGGGGTTAGATGTCACCTGCACTTTCAAAATGACTTTTTGCAGACATGTCTGCAGCCATTTTGTGAGAGCAGGTGCTGCAGACTTTCTGTTTTGGTTTCTGTTTCTTTTTTTTCTCGTTCTCTCTTCCCCAAATGATGGAGTTCATTGTAAAAAATTTTAAAAAAGGGAAAGAAGGATGGAGCTATGGAGGAGGTGAGAAGGGCATGAGGAGACAGGGAGAGATGAGAGGAGGCGGAAGAGATTGCTGAAAACAAGGGGACGAGGTGAGGGAAAGACAGAGAGGAAATCGAGGGTGGAGGAGGAGAGTGGAGGTGTTCTCCATCCTGTTTGAATTTCATTAGGGTTTTCAAATTTAATGAGAGGCTAAGAGGTAGACAAGAGGGAGACAGGAGGAAAAGCAACCGAGGTAGAAGTCATATACTGATTACAGCTAATATGCAAACACACGGTGCTTGAAGCCAGCTGTAGTAAACGTCCACAGAGAGATGAATGAAAAGAGCAAAGAAACGAGGGTAACACCTGTTAAAAGGTTCAGGTGTGATGCTCGCTGATGGCAACCGCGTTCTACCAGACTCTGGCTTTACATTGTTTGTTGCTCATGTTTTCTCCCTAACAGCATCTCTGATTAATCTGCCCAGCAGGGTCCAATCATAGAGTGTGCCTGTGAATGTTTGTGAGAGGCAGAGAAATAAAATGTCAAAGCAAAGGCTGAAATGGCAAAACATGGCAAGCTAACGCTGCACTACAAGACCGACCATGTTATACTTTCTTTGTTTTAGTATTTGAGGCAAGGGCAAAGGGAAAATTAGTGAAATTATTAATTAATATATGAGTGACAGTTGAGTTTTTTTATATTCAATTAATTAAGTGACAAGAACCTGTTTTCCCAGTCCATCACCGTGCAGACGCAGAGAAAAAGACAACTACTGTATTAAGGCAAACAAAATCCTTTAATTTGATCAAAAATCGACAGTACTCCTTATGTTTGAATTGTGGTTGTGTTTACTGACGTGAACCAATTTTATGTGGTATACAGTGCTCAAAAATCTGTCAAAAATTTTACGGCTACTGTAGTCAGGAGCCTCGCAGGCTCATAGTAATCTTGGTCCAAAACTCCGTCCCCTTCAGGTCCCAAAGCCAAACAAACACTGCAGGATCACTGAGAGTTAAAAACTGTCTAAATTCTTTGATCTTTAATAAAATGATCAGCATTGCTGCTTTACCAGGTGTAACAATTAAGTTTAACATCCAGGCATCTATAAAAACAGAATTTATTAAATTTAAACAGGTTAGAAAACAGCACAAAGTTAGCTCGCTAGTTTCCACCTAAACATGATATACCATGTTCTGACTGAGAGATTTCTGAAAAAATTAAAATGTACAGCTCTGCTATCACATATCAACATAAATGAAGACAGAAAACTAAACAGCAGTGACGTTTGTAGCGTTACTGAAGTAGGGCTAGCTGGCATATAATGATGTACTATGTGACTGCTAGCAACACAGCTATGTTAGCATAACATAAACACAGTTAAACTGGAGGATGAAGGCTAACGTTTATCCACTCAATAAAACGTGAGGGTTCCTGATGTTTAGGGACAAATGCAGGATGCTGTAAGTGCTCATATGAACGTGTAAATGAGGCAACCTTTTGAGTTTCTTGTGCACTTCCCAGTTCTTCTAATATAGGCTTGTAGCATTAGCTAAGGACGCCAGCATTTCAGTGAAGGTGCATAAACACAGACTGCACAAAGATAAGTGCTTTATTTTGCACCTCAATGATGGTGATACATCAACATCATTGGCATAAATGTTAAGAATGGCAACAATATCATTCTAGCTATCTGGATTTCTCACTGATTTATGTGCATTTTTAAACACCTGTCTGTAGGCCGAACAGTCTCTGACTATGCTATGAATCAGATTAGGATTAATTAACTCTCCAGTTTCTAAAGAGTCTCATCGATAGACCCTGGCCTCTTATTTCCTCATAGCCCTTATTGTACTTCTCACTGCAATGTCTAACAAAATGTTCAGCAGAGCCAAAGGTGAGGGGGCGGGAAGTGTTTTGGGCTGTTCAGTTCTTTCTTTGTGGTGTTCTGCTGCCTTGAACATAAGGTCATAATACAAACATACCCGGGGTTAAAATTTAATTTCCCACTGGGCCCCTGCCATACACCGTAGAAGCTCGTGGACTCTTCTGAATGTGAGGTTCAAAGAACTAAGCCACCAGTCCCCATTTAGAGGATTATTGCTTTTAAGTAAAAACAGAAACTCGAAGAAATAAGTTTAGAAGTACAGAAACAATGAACACCGTTTGTTTCTTTGATCCGAACTGCGATGAGTCAGATATCATTTGTTATATGAGAGAAATGACAGGTAAAGGCAGAGTTGCATAAATCCGTTCTCTGAAACTGAACCCGAAACAAGAAAAAACTTTTTTTTTTCAGCAGAATTAAAAAACTTTACCTGTTTCACCTTTAAAGTAATTCAGTAAAGAAACCAGTCTGTAGCTGCAAGGTAAAGACTTTAAATTCTAGTTGCCATCATCTTCTAAGCTGATGTGCATGAATACAATAGTGTATAATGGAAAAATACTGTATGTCATGTTGTATGTTGACCGAAACCTTCACTGTGTTTTGCAGGTATTTGGCATTGGACAAATGTTAGCAGACTGTTGTACTGCAGTTTTTGAAGCATTTTCAGGGGGTTGAATAATAAGCTACCTGTGTTGCTTTACAGCACAGACAAAACTTTATTGCACTCTTTGCAATAAAGAAGTCGTCTTCTGAGCAAATGCAAACTGCATTTGCTCTGAATCTGAAAAATTTCCAAACAACAGATCGTTTCACTCAGTGTGGTCAAGCGCATTTGGGAAACATTGGGTTGCCTGTGATTGGCACCTCATTAGGTGCTGATTTAGGTTTTTGTGCGCTGGAAGAGCATTTATTTTATGTATTGGTCAACCATGTTCGATTAATTGTGCCTGTGTAGCAATGACTGCCTAGCTCAGAAACCATAAATCATGTGCACTGTAGAGGCTCATGATAGATTCAGCAGTGTGGTGGTGAGTGCACCCTTTCATAGAAAACATCAGTTTTCTTGTGTTACTTCATTCATAAGATCAATTAGTTTGGGGGGCTCAATTGAATTGGCATTAATCAGGTCGACACTCAGCGTTGTGCTCTTATGAAACTATAGTGTCATGTGAAAATAACTGAACTTGTAAGCAGCCTACTTTGACCTTAAGTAATCAAGTTAAGTGTCAAGCTAAAGAAGTTTAATCTATTAAATATCTCCATGTAGGGAAAATAGTTTCAATTTCTACAGCACATCTCAGTGTTTCTACATGATTAAAAGATGCTGCTATAGCAAATGAAAGAAATCTGCCACGGCCCCTCTTTGGACTTCTATTGTGAGAAATTAATGTGTAAAACTACAGAGAAAGTTCTTGTAGCTCATGACCCAGACTGTCCTGTAATTATAAAACAGAAAGTTTCTGTTATTTCAAGAAAATGTTTAACTGTAGAACCATTAAAAAAAAAATCATACAGTATACAGTAAAATAACATGAACATTTGTTATTTATTTGATTATCTGTTATTTGATTACTTTGGTTTAGCATAATTGGCCATGGGTGAGCTCTTTAATGGCAGGAAAAGCTGTAAAACACAGTTAAAAACTTCTGCCTGCTTTCACCATTTTCAAAGCCATCAGGTTTGGCCAGATTGAAGGCCTTGCAGGGCTGATTTTGGCCCATGGGCATTATGTTTGACACCACTACATTAAACCATATTTTTTAAAGCAAAGTCAGATAACCTTTGAAACGCTTTTACTAAAACCTGACTAGTGATTCTATACATGAAATCACTTAAGTTAAAGTCATAACTTTAACAACAGCCTATTTGTTTTGATACTTTTCATAATAAAGTCTTACTGGGATGGCTAAGGAGTTCCTAAAGAGTTCCCGTGTATGAAGAATTACCCCTGAGGATGGTGGTTAAACGCCTGTCAGTATGAAGAGGGATAACAAATGATAATCCCAGCAACAGTGGAGCACACTTCCCCGCAGCCGAAGCCTACTGAAGCCTTAAAATAACACTCGTAATGTGAGGAACCCACATGAGGAACAAGCGCTGACATAATGTGTGACATGTTTGGTTTATGGCACTAATGAAGTCTAATCGACATCGGACTGGTGTGTAATGTACTGTATCCTCCTTTGTGAAACACTGTCCACAGTCTACTTAAAAGGTGACAGTGCCGTCCATTTAAACAGCCAATAACTCATTCAGATGAATTAAATGGAGCGTGGGCCTGGCCGGTCCAAAAGTATTTTCACAAACTGAGTCAGCTTTCTCCGAACACATAATAAGAATAATTTGGCTGTATACATGTGTATGAATGTGCATCTTGTCTCTTCGGGGCCCAATTGCATATCTGCATGCGTGTTTTTCTGCGTGAATATCTGTTTGAAGCAAACGTACACGCCCGCAGGCTGTGTATGTGTGGGTGAGAGATGTGTGTTATTGTGCGTTCGCTTTTGCCCTCCTAACACAAGGCCAAGTTTGGACTTGCCCCAAGCTAAAATGGCTGAGTGCGTCCCCAGTCTCGACTTTTTCTTCTAGCTCATTCTGCGTCCTTAAACAAGCAATATGAAAACGCACTTAAGAAGAGGGGGGGGAAAAAAGGAAAGAAGGTGAAATGGATGGAGTTCAAATCAGGCTGTGGCGCTTTTCATTCCATGCATGACTCGACTGTGGAAAAAAAATGGCAGGTTGGATTAAATTTACATTTGCACAGAGAGAGATCAGCCTTTAGTCTCAAAGAACACTTGCTGGATATCTTTGTGTAACGCACTGCAAAGTGAAACTCTGAAGCGTGCCCACTTCTAATCCATGCCAGAAAAAATGGGATCAACCATCTGTAAGAGCGAGACACTACCCGCAGCTCTCTGACATCTGTCAATACATCAGCCCCCATGCAGAATACATGCCTCGGTTAAGTGCAAAATCAGCCCGGCTGCCTTGTTAGCTTTTCTTTTCTCTCTCTAGATGTGCTGCTTAAAAAAACAGCTGCTTGCTACCTACTTATGCATCCCACATATAAATACTTGTAGCTATTATCAGTCCTCTTATCATCACTAGCTTCCCACATAGTGAAATTCTTTTTCCTTTTACTGATTTTTTCATCCACTGATTCTAAATACGTCCTATCCAGATGGACGAAGACTGGTTATCCATATTATACCTGTTCCTATTTGTACCTGTTGTGAGGATGGGCTTTTTCTTCTTCGTGAACATGACATCATTCTACTGTGAACACCAAAATAAAACAAGCGACATCCACTACTTGTGTCAAGTGTCTCTTTCTCTGAGAGCCAGAATGTCCCAGCAGACAAGGCTTCTACAGATGCACCCGCTGTGGGATCCTGCTGCTTCTATTGGAAAACCCCACTTAAATATCTCACCATGTGTGATATCTTTGAAGCTAAAATAAAGCTTGTTGCACTGTTCGGGGTTTAAAGATAAAAATAGATCAAAAAATCATGTAAACAAAGTTTTGAGGTTGAGTTGATTACTGTATTCCTGTCGAAATGTCCTCTTCTTGTTCTAGTAATGGTAAATTAGAAGAGTATAAAAAAATATCCAATATGTTATACAGTGCAGTGCAAAGGTCTTCAGCCACCCATTTTATTTATATTTCAATAGGAAATAGGTGCAGCAATTTATTAAAAACATACACATATTCGAAAGTACAATATATGAGAAAAAACAAAGACTTTATAAAATTCTAAAAAGCTCGAAAGTCAATATTTGGTATCACTACCTTAGTTCTTCAGCATAGTCTGAACTCTCTTAGGCAGATTTCTTGTAATTTCTTTAAGTAGTCTTCAGGAATAGATCTCCAGGCTTCTTGAGGGACATTCAAAGCTGTTCTTTGGATGTTGGCTGCCTTTAGATGATCCCACACTGCTTCAGTAATGTCAGTCATGACTGCTGGTGTTTCACTGTGTTTTTCTATCCAGGTTTGCTTTTACTGCATTGGGAGTGTTTGGGATCATTGTCATGCTGAAAAATGAAGCTATTGACAATCAGACACTTTCAGACATTTTCCAGATCGTGCTGCATTGTTTTGAATTGCATAGAAAATGATCAGGTACAAGGACTGGACTGATAATGAATGAAAAGTAGACAATGTCCAAATAAAAACTTTGAAAGAACTTCAGAAAGGCCTGAAAACCACAGCTTAAAAATGCTTTAGAAAAGGACAAAATTGTGCACCGATCTGGCCAAAATAAATTTTGTACTGTACTTTTTGATCGAAATGACTTATGAGCTAATGACCTAAAAAAACTAATTTATACTGCATAATGAAATTTTGCTCTAATAATCTGTTACATTTTCTAAAGGCTGTGGCTGATTTTCCTTTGAAACTGCAAAGGAAAAAAGAATTTACGATTTTAAGATAAAGCAGCTCACTTGCTGCTTTATCTTTATCTTTTTCTTTATGAGTTTCCGATTGAGAGTCTAAAGTGGAGGATTCCAGAGGAGACAAATGACTTTGAATGAAAAATTAATCAAGAAGCTCTGTTCATAAGGGATGTTCCAAGAATGCAGAGTCTCTAGTTACACTTTATAGTTAATCAATAATTACTAAATCATGTATTCACATGTTTGTTGGCAATGAATTTCTGCCTAGCTTCAGACGTTCTTCATCTGCACATCCTGCACATCAGCATCGGGTATATTTTGAGGAAAGAGCGCAATTTTCACGTATCAGCAGGCTTTGACGGATGCCAACTGTTTGCACACAGTATACAGCTACTGCAATGTTGACTGTGCTCCTGTATATAAGCAATAAAGTCCACTAAAGAAGAAGATGGAGTCGCTCGATCCACCCAACACAGCGTCAACAGACGTGCAGATCATGTCACATCAAACTATGTACATGCTCCTCCTTTTTTTCCCCTCCCTTCAATCACTTGACTCCTTCCAGCCATTATTTTCTTCCACTCTCTTTCCCATTTCTTTTCACATACTCTGACAACATCATCACAACCCATCAGAGACAAACAACTGTCTGGAACTGGCCACAGGTCCACACACATGTCTCTGTGGTGCCATTGCTATGCCTATTAGCCTTCAGCTAATTACCCTGCCACGCTCCCTGTGGGATTGGCTATAGCCCCATACACCAAGCTAATAAGCGTGTACCTGATTAAATGGGCATTGTTGGCAGTGGGAACAAAAAAATTGAAGACATGGGAAAAAGACAAAAAATTTGTTAAAATGGGGAGAAAAAAAAAACAAGCTGAGAATGAGGCGGCAAAACACCCGTGGTGAAAGGTAGCAATTCCCGTAATTGCGAGGGGAATCATTGAGTAGAACAGCATGCGGGGCTGGAAGTCTCTTCCATGGGACATCAAGTCAAGCCTCACAGATTAGTTGACTGTAGATGATGCCTGTAGCATTACTGTACCAAAATAATGAGGATACAAATTGTTATAATTTGTGTGCATATGTGTGTGTTTTTGCTTTCTTTGTGTATCTTGTCATCTGTGTCGCACTAAACCAGGATCTTACACGGGTCATTATGCTGCTAGAGCGTCTGGGCACCACTGCAGTGCAGGAGTGCTGCAGTAGATAATAAGCGCAAGATAGCTTTAGCTTTTTTGATTGCACAGAGGAACGGACGTGTCACTGAGACTACCCGCTTGTAAAAAGATTGCAGGTAGAGAGGAGCACAGTGGTGACCTACTGGCAAAGTAAAATCTGCATGACATGACTGACTGGGAAAATTAATTACGTAATGTTTTGTGAATGGGGTACCTCTGTGCATGAAGGTGTATGTGCAACAATGTTCTCATACCTTCACAAATATGTGTTTGTGTGTGTATGTAAATACAGTATGAGTGGTAGGAATGTGTGGACATCCTATTATATTCTTTGGCTGACCTCTCCTTGAAGGCCACACATTCCTGCAGCAAATATTTGTGAGTTGTTTCTGTGCGCCTCAGCCTCCACATTGCAGGCGCTGTGTGGTACACACAGAAATACACACAGCATGCACAATGAGGAGGCCTCAACACACTGTTTCATTGGTGGCCACTGGAGGCTAATCAGTGACTTGATGGACTAACAAATTAAACTGACCCTACCGGTCGCTGAAAGGAAAAAGGCAGAAGTGTCTGTGACAAGGAGCAGAGGGGATTTATTCAGCGATGTCGAGCAGATACTATACGCTTTACATCGCTGAAAGAGAACTTGTCAAATGAAAATAGGAGTTTTCTCAATCACTTCTCGAGGTGAGTTTGCTTGTGGCTTGTTTTATACTTTAAATGTGGAAAGGTGATGGGAGACAAAAAAGAGACAGGAAAAGTCATGCAACAAAGTTCACAAGCCAGACAGTTCATTAACTCTGACAACATAATAAAAACTATGTGGTACAGGTGATTAAGGTGTGAGCACTCATCTAATGAAATATGGCCCATATTTAAAAATCCATTGGTTGGATAAAAATATCTTGAGTACTGTTTAAGGAGTAGGAGCTCAACACAATTCAAAATTTCTTTTAGTTAACTTGGGTACAACCCTTGCTGATCACAAGCCTGGATCAATGAAAGACTATCTGTGACAAACCAAATATGCAGATCAGTCCACTGAAGCTGAAAGTTGTAAAAGCAAACTTTTAGGTTTTTTTTCCTCAACAAGGATTTTCTTGTTCTTCACCTCAGGGCCTCTGCATCGACTCACATGCAGCGTTGGATGTAGGGCGTCACTGTAATAAATTTAGTAATTACATTACATTGAACTGCCTCACGGACTCAGAGTAATCTTGGTCCTGCCGAACCGATTCCGACAGAAGAACGCTACTAATAAAAAAGTATCTTTTCCTTAAACAAATATTAATTGTAATCAACACCTTGACCACGTATCAAGGACTGTTTTTTGGTGGCAGAAGACATTTGTACAAAGGGATAAATATCTGAAGAACTCTGAAGAGAAACTTTTATAACCTACAGTGAACCTCGGCTGCTCACTGGAACATCTTTGCCAATACCAGTGTTGGTGCTGAGCCAGTTCTGGAGAACCAGCCCACATTTTGACAGAATACCTCAGAGCATTACAGAAATTCGGGGAAATTTCCATAGGAAGAAAAAACAGTAGCGTGGGAGGGTTGGGGTGTATCTGCAAAAAAATCTGTGAAGCCTTTTTTCTTTATTAGAAACACTTGGAGCCTGTTCTAGACTGGGTGCATGTTCGTGAACTGTGTTGGAGAAAAACAAGTTTAGAGTCTGTGATATGAGCAGTAGAAAAAAGTGTACAAGTATGTGCAGACAAGAAACAATCTAATTCATAATGTGGCTGAATCTGCTTAAGAAATCAGGATCTCAAGGGGTTTGATTGAGACTTGATGACTCCTGAGAAAAGCCTTGTATATAATATTCAAGCATATACATTTTCTCTGCATGCCTAGAAGGTTCAGCCCACTGTGGAATTTTCTCCTGAGTAACTTGCGCCTTTGGAATCCCTGAACTTTAAATTACTTAATGAAGCCAACGGAGATAGCGCTTTCATCAGTCCTCTCTCTGCTAGTTTCACCTCTTATGATGCACAATGAGCCTACAAAAAGGGACAAGTGCAACACTGTACTTATTTTCTTTTAACAAGCCCTGTGACAGTACTTTCCTTTAATGAGCTCGTGGTGTTCCATGGTGGGAGCCCGAGCTCATTTGTGTCTCACTTTATAAAAAAATACTCAGTGACCATTGCAGTGCAGTGAGGAGTAAAACTGCCAAATGATGACCTCATCATGCTGCCTCCTGTATAGAACCGAACCAGTGTTTTAGTACAGTACAGCAGTCCAGTACACCTTATGCACTCCATTTATCCAGGACGTCCTTTTTTGATGATACATCTCGATCTTATTTTGCAGCCCCAAATATTTAATATCTATTTAAACATTAAGATTGCACATAAACATATTATACATAGTATACGGTCACTGGACACGTTTTGTTTTTTTTGGTACAACTTGCTAACACCAGGTCAGATTGCCATTTTTCTTCAGAACCATTTTAATTCTTCACAAAATAATTTCAACAATTTTTGGAAACATTCCTCAGATTAGTGTAAGAGAGCCACCTGTTGGTCAGGAAGTGACATTGCCTGTAACTGTCAACATACGTGACATTTAAGGTAGAACACGCAATGCACCAATTTTGCTCATTATACGGGACGTCAGAGATAAAACGGGACGGTTGGCGAGCCTATAGTAGAACGACCTGTGTGTTACACAGTTTGTCGTGATATCGAGTTGAACCATTGATACAAGGCAGGGTAGATTAATGGTTTCTTGTTGTTAAGTCAAAATTCTAAATGTCAAAGCAGAAACTGAAATCTCATCAGACCACATAACGGTATTCCTGTTTTCCAGTGTCCAATTTTGCTTTGCTTGCAAGTCTTTGTGAACTGTAGCCTCAGTTTCCTGTTCTTAGCTGATAGGAGAGGCATCCTGTGTGGTCTTCTGCTGTTGTGGAGTCAAACGTGCTCCTCTGCATCCCTTGGTTTTATTTGAGTTGCTGTTGCCTTCCTATATGTTCAAAGCAGCTTGGCCATTCTCCTCTGACCTCTGACATTAGCAACTCATTTCCACCCAGAGGACTGCCACAAACTGGATATTTTCTCTTACATCACCTTTCTTCCTCATTCTGATGTTCAGTTTTAGCAGTTTGTCTCGACTATGACTACATGCCTAAAAGCACTGAATTGCGGCCATGTGACTAGCTAATTAGATATTTGTGTTAACGAGCAGGTGAACAGGTGCAACGAGCAAAATATATATACTAACAAACACAGCTGGCTGCAGCTGCAACACACACACACTCACTCATTCTTCACTAACAGTGAGTACATTGTGACAGGATGAGAGATAAATTTCCTCATGTTCTGAGCTGAGGATGAAAACTCTCAGACTAATTGGAAAGAATGGAACTATAACAGTCAGTTTGCTTAGACACTCAAGGACAGTCCATCCTTGTTAAAACTAAACTTTTAACAGTCTGTCTCATTTTGTAACTGTATTCGCAAAGACATCCCTATAATTAAACCTGGAGCCATCATAGCAGTATACGGTAATAAATAACACAACTGCATCGAGAAAATGAAGCCGTGCAGGAGTAATTTTGAACTAGGGGTATATCGATTCATTAAAATCCTGAATTGATTTTTAAATATAAATTCATTTTGCCTGAAACGCCAGCATCTCAGGTTAAACCTAACACATTTTAACAACCCCCAAACAGCGAAAACAGTAAATGAGAGCAGGTACACAGATTCTGCACAACGTAAACACAAAGCGCGGACCCCACGGATCAGAATCGGGGAGATGTCGCTTTCTCACCCGACGGCACCCGACAGCTCATTCGTTCTGATCCGTTGGCGGGTCCGCGCTTTGTGTTTACGTCCTTTTTGCGCTAGATTCTGAAGCTGTAGGTTTTGTTCGTTTGCTTATTACGCACAAGTCTACTGTGTTTACGGCACGGTTTTTTTCCCTTTTACTTACTTCAGAAAAGAGAGCCTCATTTCTGTTGTTCAATAGGCGAAAGAACAAATGTAAACTTTTTAAAATTAAGCAAAATTGAAAAACACTTAGCTATGTCTCTAATAAAACCTCTGTAACTTTGCTCTGCTTCACTTCAGCAGCATCAGGTAATGTTCATATGTTGACTAATGGTTTTCTTTCGTTTTTAATCTACTGCAGAATATTTTTAAGGTTATCTAAATCCCAGGCCAAGAAAGTCGCCTTTATGTTTTCCTGTGTTTTATCCTCAGTTACTTTGACACAAAGGCATCTGCTGTGATGCTTACACCTCTGATAAAGTCTAAGAAGTGTCAGATTTCTTTTAATGAAAATGTACTGATATGTGATCAGAATTATAATATTTCTGACTGTCCAAGGCAAAATTTCCCCGATTCAAATCGAATCGAATCGTGGATCGAATCGATTTGGGACCTTGTGAATCGGAATCGAATCAATTCTAGAAATCAGTGACGATACCCAGCCTTATTTTGAACAAGGCATTTTTTCCATAGTTTTGACTCATGGCAGTGTGTTATATTAAACTGCACTGCAAAATAAGTTGTCCCAGTAGTGCCTTTATATGTTCTGGTGTGTATGTGAAGATATTAGACATCCACCCATGGCTACGATAGCAGTTTGATGTTTCAGGCCTGAAGCATAAACTCCAGTGATTACAATCACATTCTGTTGCTTTCTCCAAGAATGATTTATAAAACTTTATTGTGCCTCCCTTTCTTTTGAAATATTCAGCTATGTCCCGACTGAACAGCCAGGGTAAGCCCTTTTAACTTCTTCTGTGTTAGACACACAATGGTTATAAAGTGCTATATCAGCACATATTAGTATTGGCAAATCTATATTGTAGCTTTACCTTATAAAAGCAATCATAAACAAAGCGACAGTGAGCCCTTTAGACAATTTAAGTGATGCGTTCCCATTTGTGCCATTCTGTAAACACTATGAACTTCTGCCTCTTTATTGGTTGAGAGCCTGAGGGAACAGGAGCAGACACTCGGTGGGCCTTTTGAAGTGAATTTATCTGGCTGATAGGTTTTTAATACTTTTCACAGGAATTATATTGCAAAAGGCAACAATGACATCGACTGCATATTGATACTTGAGTCTGTGAGAAAATGACTTCTCATGGGTAAATATATCACTCTAAAGGATACTTTGACTGAAACTTGTGGATGGCTGCGCTCCATGTGCAGACACAATGAGAAAAAAAGTGCTTGCGTCTGTTATTCGGGAGACACCAATAAAACTGCATACAGCTCCCTCCTCATCTCATTAGTGCGATCAAAGAGTCAATCTCATTCATAAACTTGCTTTTCTCTTAACTCCATCTCACAGCCATCCTTTGCCACCCCAGCTCATCCTTTCACCTGATGACTCAAGACTTCCCAGATGCCTTCCTGTAAAATGCACCGCGGAGGTTCTGCTCCAGACGTACATCATGTGGGCGGACTCAGTCTGAGTCAGCGTCAGGAACGTATTTAGAAAAAATATTTTGCATCCTGTAAAGAGCTTAGTGAGGGTTTTTTTTTTTCTCTCTTGCTTGAAAAGTTATATCGGTTTAGTTTATTTACTTCAACTTCACAACAACTCTCACCTCATGCTACTTTATTTATTTGTAGGTTAAGATGCTGCAACATTAAAGAGGAAACCCCAATTAAGAGCAAGCAAGCAAAGAGTTTAGTCACAAAAAAGATGCTGAACATTCCCGTGGATCAGCATGTTATTAGAGCCTTTCTTTAATATAACGACCGCTACTATCAACAGAGTAGTGGCATTGATCTCAACATTATGAGAGAATGCTTTATTCTTATATTTTATATTAGGAAAACTAAATGCTGATAACTGTTAACAATAAGAGCATCCATCCACCCATCCGTTTCAGGACACATTTCACTGTGTGTTGTACTCCCAGATTTTTGCATTTTAACATTTTTGGCTAACTGAATCCTGTAAGTTAGTAAAACTTCTCCAACAAAACTGAAAGTTAATGCAGAGCCATTAATTAATTTTCACTCTTATATGACACTGACTAATTTCCTCTACTTTGCTGTCAGTGGGAGCAAGCTGGGAGCGATAGGTTTTTATTTCTTTTGTAGTCCACCTACACTGAACAGAACCTCTCTGAACAGAAGTCGCTGTTATCCACATGGTATCGATTTGCCTTTTGCGGGGGGGGGGAATCAAAGCAGCTTTAAAAAACGGAAATAAAAGGGACAGTTACATCAGCATCAGCGTCTCCCCACACGATATTAACAATGTAACAAAGAGACACTTTTACCTGTGTCTCCTCTTAGCTTGTTTATTTAGCTCGACGTTCTTGGACTGCAGCGCTTGTGCTGAGAAATCTAACGCGCTGAAATTGACTCTCATCCGGCGTCTCTGTTCTAGCACCACAAGAATATAATGTACATGCTGTTTTATCACTCAGACCTGTGAATCTTTTAATACAGGTTCAGTATCATCACTCTAACCTTTAGTGGAGGAGGATGGATGATGAATCCAGCAGTGCCGAGAGAGCAGCTCTGTGGGTGTTTCTGTCACTGATAGGCTTTAATTATGCACCAGGAGCTCCTACAATAGGAGAAAACAGTATCCTTGATATAAAATAACTGTCATACTCATTCCTATACTTTAGAAACTTTAATACGGCTAAAACAAAGCTGACTGGATTCCCGATAATGTCACAAGGTTTAAGCCTTTATTTAAAAGAAAAAGAGTCATATTTTGCCCCCCTTTGCTAATAGACTTACAAATAAACCTCGCGCTCATCTCGCAATTTCCTAAATCAGATTTAGGCAATGCTTTCATTAGAGGTTTCGCACATGAACAACTGCATAATTTATGTGTGTTTTGCGGTAACGTTTCCATGTGTGTACACGAGTTTACAGTCTACTTTTGGCAAGTATATGGAGGAGGAAGTCTCTTTTAACAGGCCTGTATAATCAGGCCTCTGGGGCAACATTATCACATAAAAGCATACAAGCGGGTTTGAATAAATGAATAAATAAGCAAACAAGATGCTGTGTGTGTGTTTCAGAAAAAGAAACACATTAAACAGAAGTCATCTGAAGAGAAAATGGAAAGGAGACTGAAAGTGTCGCAATGTGTGCATGTGTGTGTGTGTGAAAGATTTCTCCCACCTGACCTGCAGGGTCAGAAGGCTAATAACAACACAGTAGTAAGCCGTGAGTGACTCATTCTCCACCTCTGGGCTTGAGTGGCATCCCTACAGTAATTTGCAATTATATTAAAAGCTGCGTCATGGCCCTGCATGGGCGTTTCTTGTCTCGTTTGACGTTCTCTTCCAAATTCTGCTGAGAGAAACTGAGCCGGTGATAATTTTGCGTATTTCAGGTATGTTTTCACATGTTTTTCTTAGTCATATTCTTTTCTTTTTTTGTCTTTGAGAGTTTTTTTGTTGCCATTTTTAGTCGGTTTTATCATTCATTGGCTGTGATCTGTGGACTTTTCAAATCTTGGGAGCAGGTTTGTGAGCCACAAAATAAAATGAGGGCTGACTAAAATACCAGATTGTTTAAATACATAATGCATGCATTGAGTCAAACTCCAGGCCTAAGGTGTGCATGATCAGACCCAGCTGCATTAACTGCTCCCATCTCGAGTGACCCCAGGCCCACCTTTGTCCACACCTTCTCATGCATGGAAAATTCAGACTGCTCTCTCTCCTAGGGCATCGGATACCGCTGTTTTATTAGAGTTGCTAGAGTCTAGCTTCTACCCACAAGGAGTCCTTTCTAACCAGAGCGGCACACCGGTTTATTGTAAGAGTGAATTGGGATATGGATACCTTCAGTGTGAAGGGTTAAATGTTGTCAGCAGCATATTTTACTCAAAAGTTGGTAACGTCTTAAGCTAACCAGTTAGTTTTTCTTGTCGAAACCTAACTACCAGGTCAAAGCAAAAGTAAAAAGACTTAAAACAAAATAGATCAACAAATGAAAATGAAGGTCCAATCAGATTGCATTTTACACCAGCCCCACCCATCCAAATTTCTAACATGGGCTTTGTAGTGATTAAAATTGGACTGTTATCTGTCTTAATTTTTTCATTGCTAGTTTTTAATGAATCTCAGTCAAAGTGAAACAGGTGTTAAAGGTGTTTCAAAGGAGATTTTTTTTTTTCTGTAGTCTGGAACTAGGCTTATTTACGACATGTTAGTGAGACCTGCTATAATGTATGGTTTGAAGACAGTGGGACAGACAAAAAGATCAGCAGCTCGAGTCCTAGGTGGCAGAGATTTTAGGATTTTCAGCTTTGAAATGATTTATTGAAACACCTCACTGACAGCCTGGTGGGAATTCTTGTAATTCTTAAAAATAACAAAGTTTTTACTTGCAAAATGGAAAGCTTGTTTTATTTTAAGAACTTGTATCAAAATATGGACTCAGAAACACAAAATTTTGTACATATCAGCCATTGAAAGCCATCATAGAGGAAACATTCAGTCCTAGTCAACTGATTCTAGAAATACCTAGTTGGGTAATAAAATGTCTAAACTATTATTTAAAACTGATGAATCAATTTTCCTCCCAACCATAAAGTCGGAGCGAGATCGTTCCATCAGTCCAGATCAAAACATCTGGAGACAAATATGCATCAAAATGACTAAAAGCCCCAACTTACAACTTATACAATACAAATTCTCTACAGAAAACGTTGTTCTAAATGGGCCTTACACACTCAAACAGTTGCACCCATTCCAAGACAACTCTGCTGAGAACTACATGCCTGCTATATGGTTCTGCAACTTAGGTGACATAATAAACTAGATACAGAAATAAATACATCCCTTATACTCACTTCCTAATGCATCGCAAAGAAAACTGTCCTCATGCACTGGAAATCAACAAATAGTTTATGTATTAATCAATACAGAAATGTACTTCTAGATCACATGAATCTTCCTCCTCAGATTCTAAGTGGACAAATTACTTTCTCTCTGTTCCCCACTGATCAATTACATTACTTAGTGTAGTCTTGTTTGCCTGTATGCCTTGCAGGTGGTTGAACGTGGTCTCTGGGATTACCGGGTGCTGGAGAACTGTGGTTGCTGTTTTGGAGTTACTGGGTCTCTACCTCAGTTAGTGGCAGTGGGGACTGGGGTGGTGCTGTCGAAGATCTTGGGGTGTGGGCCTGGGGGTACTTGTCGTGGTAGGTCCTGTTCCCCGGCCATGAGGCTGGCCTCCGCTGAGTTTGTCTGGCACCTGGGTTCCTGGTGCCCGGGATCGCCTGGTCTCTGGCTGCGTTCCACCTTTCCCAGGGTTGGTCTGCACCCCTTTGGCTGGCTCGCCGTGTAGTGCTGGGTCTTGTCCCATTGGGTGACGTGTCCAGATGACAGACATCTGTTGCTTAGTGCAGTTTTTCCCCAGACCCAGACTGCATTTGTCTTTGCCCGTCTTACCTAGTCCTTTGGGGCTCCCAATCATTGGTCATGGGTGCCCCATCTTGGGCCTCCCTCCTTCTTCTGCTGGGACGGGTGCACAGATATCACCGAGATGTGTGGCCTCAGGTCTTGGGGGGTGCGAACGGCCTGGTTTTTTCAGACCCATCTCTGTCTGCCTCTGGCTCCTAGGAGGTGTTATTACGGCATCACACCCTTACTTTCAAGTACTTTTTGTGACAAAGACACACATACTCACACTTAGCACTCTCTTGCTCTTTCACACTCATGCCACAAAAAGGTTGTTGATTTATGTACCTGTGCATTTTAGAGTTTTTGGGTTCCAGGTTCTGTTTGTTTGATTTACTTCCAGGTGCAGCATTTGGTGATACACTTAATTTTCTGTTTGCACTCCATCCTTTTACCCCCCTTTTTTCTGCCTGTCCTGCTGTATACCACCATAATGTAATCACTGAAATAACACACAAAGAAATGAAGAAATAAACAGATAAACCCTGAACAAAGAGTAGGCTGCAAAGAATTTATAGAGCTGGTCCTGGAAAAACAGAATGTGTTTGGCACAACACTGCATTCAGATCATAATTCTGATTGCTAAAGCTGCCAGACAGGACAGGATTAAAAAAATGAATAAATAAAAAAAGAAATGTCAGGATTTTCACTGAGAGTAACCAGATTAGAAATGAGCACATCAGAGAAACTGCTTGGGTGGAGCAGTTTGAGTTAGAGAGGCTAATATGGTTTGGACATGTGTAGAGGACAGATAGTGCATATGTTGGACAAAGGATTTTGAAGATAAAGAAGAGCAGCCGAAGGAAGAAGAAGAAAAAAGAAAAAGGAGTCTGGAACTAAGCTTAGTCTTTGTCTGGTATTGTAAAATGGTTGATTTGATCCTTTATCACATGAAGAATTGGATGCTCGCTCAACAGGAAGTACAAGAGGCGTGAAGTTGAATCAACAAGTTGCCGAGACAGTCCAGTGTATATTTATAAAAAACAGAACTAACTCTTATTTTTACCTTTGTTTTCATTAGTTCCTTATGATCATTTGATTTTCTGCTACTGCCCTGTTGGCTGCAATAAATGGTGACACTGATGACAGAAAAAACCCATCTGACTAAATACACTCTGTGATCCAATACATGGATTAATGGAGCGTCACACACTCCCTTGATTTCACTTGACTACGGCCCCTACCCTGATCAAATGCTTGTCAGAGGGGTTAATCCTGCAGCCTGTGATAATGCAGCAGGTTCACTCTTGAACGTACACACTACAGTCCCACTGGGACATGCAAACAACAGACTGTACACTGAATTATTTCTAGTGGTTTCACTTGACTCGCCACTTTTGTAGGGCCACGGGGCGCAATGCTAGCAAACGTCTAGGGGTTGGGAGAAATTTTGTTCATTAGAGACCTCTAAAGTGAGAAACACTCCACACACAATGCTGTTTGGTTGTTTTTTGCTTTTAAATACCATATACACATGCACAGATTCAGCCATCTAGCACACACACATAACCTGGCAGAGATCTGCATGTCATCCAGGGATCTTTCAAGAACCTTGAATATTTACTGCACCTCAGAGTTTGGCTCTTCAGACGGGCCCGTCCTCTTTTCGACTTGCGTCAGACGCACTGGAAGTTGCTGATGTGTCCTTGACACTCTGTCTCTGTCTCTGCATCTGCGGAAGTCAGTTTGAAGAAAGGGGTGTCACTATTTGGTGCAAAAAGTAAAGCGACACACTGAAAGGGTGGAAAAAGCTGCATGCCTTTTGGGCTTCACTGACAACCAAATTTAACATGCCGAGTGTTGAGGAGATGTGCGTGTAGGTGTGTGCATTCCCGTTTTCTTGTGTAGGCGGACGTTGTGAGATGGAGCGTTAAATATGTTTGTAGAGAAAACCTGTTTGCGTGTGTACGCGTAGGAGCCTGAAGACGTCCTCTGATGTGGGAAAAAGATCAAACACTTGAATTCTCTTTGTTGCACCTGCGGTCTTGAATTTTTGTGGGGTGCACATGTGCATTTAATTGATTTGGTTACTAGTGAAGAATACCAAATATGTCTTTCACACAGAAACACAAGCACATGCTTTGATCGCTGAAACAGGACAACACTTTCAAAGTGACACTTTTTAAATACTTATCACAATAAAATGCACACAATATAGATTTTTTAAAATGCGAAATTGTACTTTTTAATGCAATGCTAAATAATTTCATGTTTATGCAGAACAGAACCAGGTCGCATAGCAACGATCAACAGATATGCAGTAATGTGAAGGTTTTCCGTGGCCCCTAGTGAAGAACTTAACCCCACTGCAGAATTCAGTGACACCACCTCCTATAGAGTGGATATTCACTGCATGTTCAGACCTTTAAACACCAATGCTCAACGTGCGGCTCGAATCCACAAACATCAGATTAAGAGTCTCATGCTGAGCTACTTAGGCTTGCTGTATGGGAACTCAAAAGACTTGAACCACCAAAGAGCTACATTTCAGACTCAACAGGCCTCAGATATACATTACAAGGTATACCGTTCCAAAATAGTTGCCAGGAGAAAGCATCTTCTCTTTAAGAAGAACATGGCACCACAGCTTAGGTTTGGAAATATGCATCTTGAACAACTACATGATTTCCGGAACAGTGTGCGCCTTGAGGCAACTGTTGCTTTGGCACTATATTAATAAAATTTAACTGAACCAGTGTTATTTGGACACCAAAGTGGAGATGTCTGGGGAAAACCAAACACAGCATATCAACTGTCAAGCACCATGGTGGACGGGTGATACTCTTTGTTTGTGTTACAGCCACAGGACCTGGGAATCTTGTGGCCACTGAGTCAACCATGAACTCTTCTGTATACCAAAGTATTATAGAGTCAAACATGAAGCCTTTTATCTGACAGATGAAGCTTGGCTGAAACTGGGTCTTGCAAAAGGACAATGAATTACGGAAGTGTTTACTGGACCAGTCAAAGTCCAGATCTCAACCTGACTCGAATGCTGTGTAGTGTTGGGACCTTAAGAGAGCTGCCTGCAAACCTCAATGAATGAAAGGAGAGTGGGCCAAAATTCTTCCACAACCAAATGATAGACTGACTACTTTTCTTTTAATAACAGCTCTAATTAACACTAGAATATGAAGCAATATTAAAAGGATACTCCTAATACTCATATTCCCATGACTCTCGTATTCTTATTTCCTTTAATATATGCGCATTACCTTTTAAAGCATCTACAGCACACATGGGAAAAATGCCGACCGAGGGTCAGAACAGGCCAGTGAGCATCTCAACAAGACAAAATAAAACGATGTCTCTCACAGTAACAGAACAAATTTTATTTCTATTTATTCACATTCATGAAACAGGCCTTGTTACTGTGGATATCAGTTTCAAAATGTTGAATTTTGATGAATGTAAAACTGTCTGCCTTTGATCCACAAATATGCAGTCAAGGTATCATTGACCTATGGATTGGTGCACGAGGCAATTAGCACGATGGTGGATTTACATGGATTGTTTAAGGCAGGGCTTTTCACTCTAACCTCACAGGACATTAAACTGACACAGAAAGTTCAACATTTCTTAATGGAAAGTTGAGCCTGGGCAAAATTATGCTGATATACAATATACTGTACATGCGTTCAGCGGCTAGAGGGTAACATCTATGAATTAGAAAGTCGTGGTTCGAGTACCTGCTCCTGTAGTCGGCTTTTGTTTGCTTGCTTTCTCATTATACAGAGATGTTCTCCACACCACCTTTCCCTCCTGAAGAGAGGGTTCGACTCCTACCCGTCTACCGTATTCGATCTCGTGTTACGATTCGGCGGCACCAGCGTCTAGCAGTTCCACATGCTTCTCAGGCAGCTTCTTATCTTCGGTAACCAAGACACCTTCCGGGGCAGTCTCGATCAGGAACTCTACTGCTGCATCTTTTCTGCTTGTTCTTCTCTCTCCAGCAAGTCACGTGGTGCTCTTTTGCATCCTGCTCCCTCCTGCATCATCCCAGCCCAAACGATCGTCAGTCCTAATGCCGTTCTTCAGTTTTTACCCGCTCGACCCCGGCTCCAGTACCAGGAATTTCCTAACCCACGACTTCCACTCCCAGCACGCCTTTGTCAAAAGCTTTCGACACGAGGAGCAGGCCTGTCACCCTCCGACCCTTCCATGTCGCAATGCCGCTATCTCCAGCAACCATAAGCTACCTTTCTGGTCCTACTCTAGATGATTTTCTAGTCATCTCCCCTTCCTTGTCTCTGCCAGCCCACTGGTTATCCACTCCGATGTCAGTCTTCTCCGAACTTACCACTCCTGCCTGGACCTTCAACGTCCCCTGAGTTCCTCATCATATCCCTCCACACCGAATGATTCTAGGCCTCCCTGCCTATCGAAAAGCTCAATCGCATCACTCTTCTCCTCCGATTTTCGCCTCACTCCCACTTGCTCCAGACGTCAGCTGCTCTCCCCCGTGGGTCATTTAAACCTTGCTGAAGGCTGCTCCTTTATTGCTCACTTGCTTTCACTCACAGCACCCTCACTGTCACTCCTGCACTCTATCATGCTTGATAGTACTTTTAAAGCCGAACTTGGGCTCCCGCAACTCCTGCTCGCTAACTGGGATGGCCTCACTTCTACAAAGATCAGCTGTCGCACCCCAACGATAGTCAGCTCTATACTGACATCGCCCCTTCTGCCGGTTTTGGGGGCTATTACGACAGAAAGTGGTTCTCCTCAGCTTCTCGAGTCCCGCCAAAATATCCACGAGCGGTTCCTGCCTTCTTCAGCCGTTTTTGGAAATCTATCCGTCAGTCATCACAGCCTTACCGTGGGCCCACGAACGGCCAAGAAGATCCATCCTCTTTCACTCTTATGATCTCATGTATCAGGCATAGCATCTCTCCTTAAATCACGCCCTTTATCCAGCGGCTCACACATTTTAAGTCTTGGCCCCCAGCCAGACACTGCTCCGACTCTGGTTCCCTATTTCCAGCCTCGTCATTCGAGATCTAATCCCTAGCATCGCGGGATGCATCAGCATCTCCCAAGAAGCGACAAACAGACTTGCAGCAAGCACATCGTCCACCTACTGGACCACTTAGAACATTTTCTGCTCATAGTAACTTCCCGTCATTTATCATCGCAACAGTCTCCAGCTTCGTATCTTACACCTTCCAGTCTCTGAGCATCAAGACATACCTTAGCGGCATCGACTTCTTTGCCAAACGGCTCACGGGTCCGCCATGCCTAACCATCACGTCGTCCCAAATGTTATTACTCGTCAAAGGTCCCCGGCGTCAGTCTCCTGCCACAACCCTACACCGCTCACCCCTTACCTCCGATCTTCTACTTCACCTCATCTCTACCCTTCGGACCAATTACAGCGAACACTTCTTGGCACACACCCTCGAAGCTGTGCTCCGGCTCGCCTTCTTCAGCTTATTACACCATTCAGAATTCACTGCCTCGTCTTC
>VUQR01011252.1:0-18136 GCA_015108515.1 Hemichromis elongatus
GAATGACCCTCCCATTGAAATACATGGTAAATGTTTTGTTGAAAAAAGTGGAATAACTTAAAAAATATAAAAGTTAAAGACAAGAAACGTAGAAGCAGTCATGTCCAAAAGAAGAGGAATCTAACGGTGGTTGAACGTGGTCTCTCTACGTCGAACGATGTGGGAGGAGATAGGTGCCAAAAAACGTACGGAATAGATAATAATAATAATAATAAAAAAAGAACAATACTGTGGATGCTTGATGAGCATCAAGCATCCACACTAATTAATAAAGTGAAATGATAAAAATGGCACTGGCCAATACTGAAATTAAACCAGGTACAAAACAAAAGTTGAAAATTGTGGAAAAAATACAAATTTAGATTAAATCTATGCCCTACTTGACATTTGAGATGTCTCGTACAATGTCAAAACTGAAAACAGAAGAATATTTTTTATTTTGTTTCCTTGCTTTTTGGTTGTGTTTGTGCGCATTAGGTGACGGGAGAAAGGACTAATGGGCACTAGGGATGAGCATGAGAGGAATAAACAAGGCGGGTTGTAAACTGGGTTGCCATAAAATTAAAAGAATGGATTTTTTATATTGACAGTGCCATATTAAAATGCTCCCCACCCAATTCAGTGATAAATACCACTAACAGTACTGACAATAATTGCGTTTTTTCTTTAAACATTAGTTCATTGCTCCAAATACACAAATACAATGACTAGTATGTGCTTATGGGGGCTGTAAAAGCATTCGGCTGCCAGCAGATGGCAACATCCTCCAATAAGAAATAATTCTGAGCACAGAAAAGCATTTTTTGAGTTAACATGGGGAGCTTGAGCACTGTGGCAAATAAACAGAAGCATAAAAGGCCTTTTGTACTTTGTCCCTTCACTGATGCAGATATCTTCAACAAGGTCAATTTTCTCTCAGGAACAATAACCCATCTGAATGTTTATGTGCGGTAAGTGATCATTTTTACTATTAATGTGCTTTGGGTTGTGCAAGCCCTTAAGCAATAAGTCTCTTATTGGCTTGTTACAGAGAGTTATTAGGTTTGCCCCGCGGCCCCTGCTGGTATTTAATTACCCTTGCACTCTCTCCTTTTCATCACAACGTGGATGATTGCTGCCATTGCCAGTAGGTGAAAGAGGAGACTTCACCAGACCTTAATTGGTTCATTTGCCTCTGCCTGCCAGGCACAGATGGAACTCTTTATTACTGTCACTGCCAGGCTCATTCTGCTATGATGAGGACTGTCTTAAGAGGAAGAGCTGACATCCTATAAGGGCACGATGACATGGCCAAAACAGAAACAGTACGAGTTCAACAAACCAACCAAAAGCAGTTCTATTTTAGCCAGTTTATGATTTCAGCAGAGCTAGCCTACAATACTATACTCTCATCCCTATGAGAGGGGGCAACATATTTTAAAATGTTTTTTTCTTTTATTAGTCGGGAAATAGTGTGAAAAAGTTGTGTTGTTTTTAACCTTGCATGTGCACAAATAAGCAAGAAACAAGCAGAGATATATAAAAACCAACCAATGGGAAAGTCTGTGGACATAGAGGGATGAGTGTACAGAGAACAGTGATGTACATGATTGATGCTATCCAGCCTCTTTAGTTTAGACGCTGTCATTTCAGTAGATGTCTTTATGCTTAAAAATACTGTACATAGATACATATTTGTATATTTGTGTCCCAAGTAACATCACTACTATCTTGGAGCCAACACATAAAAATTCAACATCAGTATATATGTGACACTTTAAAATGTTAATGTCACACTTCCCCATTGCCTATACAGAAACCAGTCAATTTCATGGGTCAGACTGGGTGAGCTGGATTAAATCAAAAGAAAAGAAAATTATTCTAACTACAATAACAGTGATAATTTTAGCAGTAAATAGAAAAGGATAAATGGAGGTAGAACAAAACAAAACTTCCATTTCCATCAGGAACAATTAGGTTTTTTAAAAAAGATATTAAAGGGGAGTTGGTGTAATTAAATTCATATTAATTCATCTTTAGTACTGACGTGAGTCATCATTCAGTGAACGTTTCATAATGCATTCAGTCATGGGATAACTCGAGAATATTCTTGCAAGACAGATTTAAATGATCATCCCCAATATTTAAAATGTGCAGATCTTTTTTGTATGTTGACTCTGACCTGTCTGGGCGTTGACACGGGATCGCTGTGGGTTTCTTTTACCAGGGGCTTATTTTACCAAAATAGACTTGGATGGTGCAGATAAACCAAAATAGTCACGTGTCTAAATTAATCCATTGCACTGACTTTATTGAGGAAGACTGTGATAGACTGTTTTTCTTGCACAGACTTACTTCAGAGACGAAATCTAGCATCTAACCACTCAGCTATGTTTACAGTGGCAGGAAATGTTTCAACAGTTTAAAGGTGCTTTTAGATGCTGCCTTATTTCCCAGCAGGTCACCCCTGTGGATGGATCCACATATTTGATTTGACACTGGTTTTAACCCCTTCCATTTATCTGTGTTTGGGACTGGCACAAGGAGTCCACCAGCTTATAACCCCCTCCAGTCCTGGATGAATTCAGCAGTAGACAGTAGTAAACAAAGAGTGTAACCATGAAAAGGATAAGAACAAGTAATGACAGCAACAGTAAACAGCACAGGAAACTTCTTGTTACATAAAATCTCAGCGCAGTCCGAACCCGTAGCAAAGCTTTGATGCTGTGGTTTGCTAATGGAGGTGAGCAGACCACTTCTGTCATTTCCTTAGTCAGCTTAAGGATAGCTTCACCGGACAAACAAAAACACCTCACAATATGTACTTTTCAAACCTGCTGTACTTTTTCAGTGAGTAACTGCTGTCTCTGAAACACATTTCCCTTTTTGTTTTTGCCATGAGCCACATATTTTGAGTCATATTTTCCTGCTTTGCTGTTGTGGAGTCACATCAGACATCAGTCTTACGCTTGAGCTAGGTTAGGGTTGGGAAAGTGGAGGGGGGTCTACCCCTTTGACTAGCTTAGGCTCTTCTTATAAATACTTGATTGTGTTTGAATCTGTTGGAGTTTTGAGGCTGGATAAATCCTTTGAGCCATTACTAAACTTTTTGTGGTGCTCTGTCATACTGGTGGAGGCCAGTGTGAGAGTGCTAGTGCCATATGGAGATGTGCTTTGCCTCCAACAATGTTTAGTAGAGTGTTTTTTAAATCTGTCAAAGGCTGTTATAAAGTAGGCAAATATACACTATATCCAGACTACTAGATTATAGAAAATGGTTTATGAATAGAGTAGTGTACATCTACTCTATAATTATGCTCTCTTAAGAAGGCACGCTGGTGGTGGATGTTGGGTTAGGATTTCTGGATGATCCTTTTGCAAGCAGTTATTGGGGCCAACTTCAGGATCAGGATCCCATGTTTAGCTACAGAGGATCATCGTTTGCGTCTTTAGCACGTACTAAAAGTGGATTTTCAATTTAGAGGCCTGTGATTAACTAGAAAACTATTTCCCATCTATAAATTCACTGCTCAAAACAGGGACATCAGTTGGCATGGTAACCTCATTTCCCATCTGCAGGCCTCATTCATACTGAAAAATGACACTCCGGCAGCTGTCAAGAAACAATTCAATATTCCTCTCGCAACAGCAGGTCAGAGTATGTCTCCTCTAAATCTTGGTCATGGTGTACATCTTTCTTAGGAAATAACAAATGGTATGTTTAGAAAGGCTTTAATTTGCAGTGAATATGATTTGAATTGATTGATTAGTGTATACAATGCTGAGTGCAGGAGTGTGTTAAGTATTGACAAATTCATATATAAAATAGTCTTTGGCATCTAATTTGACTTCTGGAAATGAAAACATTGAAAAATCTGTGTTGGATCATGGCAGACTTTAACATATTGGATAAAATACTTGCAGAATGTCAGTTCCTTGAAGCTTGCAGGAAAGGCATAAAAGGAAATTGGGTAGTCTTTATTAACTTTTTATCTCATTTTCAGATAAATGGATGTGTAAATATAACAAGCTGTGGTTTTACTGGAGCTTAAAATCAGGACTATTTCTTGGCAAGGCACAGTGACTTTCTGTAGTTTTTAGAGGCCTCACCCTTAGATGTTACTGGTAGCAATGTTACAACCAAAGACCACAGAATGTTAAAGACATTCAGAAACTGTTGACCGATATAGGAGGGGGTGGTATATATTATAAATGTTGTTAGTACAAACAATTGTAGAAAGAAACATAGTTTTAAATAGCTCTGTATAGCATTATTATCACGAAGACTTTCAGTTCAATCTATTGAGCTTGAAGAAGAGGTCAAAGGTCAAATGCGACATGATTTGGTGGTGGTAATAATATAAAAGTATAATTGTACCCAACAGCCACTTAGTTAATATATTTTGTATGTTCACACTACAAACAACGTTACAAAACGACAATGTCTCTAACTAGTTGCTAAAGTTTTCCTCTTGTAGTCTTCAAAATCATTCCTGGGCTTGTATACATAGAAAGTATAATGCTTGTCATGGTGACAAGCAGTGGCACACTTCTGCAGTGGTTAGCATTGATGCCTCACAAAAAGTAGGTCCTCGATTTGAATCTGCCAATTGGCTGGCCATCTCTGTATGCGAAATCTGCATGTTCACCAGTTGGTTATTCTAAATTGGCCACAGGTGTAAGTGCTCTGTTAACCCTGAAATAGACTGGTGAAGTGTACAAGATGCACCACCACATTTCATCCCAGGACAACTAGGAGAGGCTCCAACACCCCCACGACCTCGCATTGGATAAGCAGATAAGAAAATGAATGGAAAAGAAAAGAATGTGAAATGTTCGTGACATTGTAGATTCATATTGCCAGCTTTTGCACAAAGATTAAGTTGTGTTCTTGTAGGCATTATTATTGACTCCGATCAAAATACATTTGTTTAAAAGAGGCAAGCCTTTCAAGTCTTTTAATATAACATACTGCGCAAATGCAACAGATGGAGAAGAACGAACTTTACTCTCAGTAGATGTAGATAGGACCGCTTGATGCTCTGAATAACAAAGTTATTTCACAACCATTTAATATTAGTAGCTTAGTAGCTTTGCCACGCTTATTGTTTAAACTAGCCACAGAACCCATTGCTATGTTGCTGTGGCATATAAGAATATTTCTGGTACACACAAGAATATCTCTGCTGTTAAGATTAGTCACATGCACACATTGCATAGCACTTTTTGCAGATGACGTTTGAGGCATTATTGAGGTATAATTACAACTTCTAGATTTATTTCATTATTCTAAATTTTCTTTAATTTTGTTAAACAAAAAAAAGGAGATCCATCGCTTATGTTTCCATACTTATATATTTACCTGTTTAGCATTTAGCGTAAAATGTAAAATTGTTGAAAAAAGTTTGAGTTTATAATTAGCAGAAAGATTAAACATACCTATAATGAATATCCCTCCAAAATAGTTGTACCTGGTCCAAAACACATCTTTGCTCTTGTCATTTTCCTGCTTTGTTAAATTTTAACATTTGTGTAAAAAAAAAAAATTGTGAAAACATAGATGACAGAAGCTACAACTGACATTGCTATACCTGGCAAATTACAGTGTTTCCAGTGGTACTAGTGGGCTGCACAGCTGCACACTATAATGTATTAATTCTCCCTAAAGCCAACCCCAGCATGGGTCGACACTGAATCATCTTAACTTATTGCTGAACTTAGACAGATACATGTACTCTGCAAATATTAAAAAGCTGAGTGAGGAAACACCTGATCCATTAGATATGAATATTATTATTATCTGGTGCACCATTTCGGTTATAGCCTAGCATGGGATAATAATGAATTTAAACCTGGAAAAATGGACAAAGGCATCTACCTGTGGCCCACCAACAGATGGTATGTGAGACTTTGCAGGTGGGATGCAGACAATAAGTGAAGTAAACCAATAATTGCCTTTAATGACAGCTCCATCCATCCATCTATCCAGCCAACCAAAACTGTAAACATAGAAAAGAACAAAAAGCAGAAATTCCAGAATGAGGAGATTGACACATGAACATCAACTGAGAGGATCCATTGGCAGGATCTAACAAAGGAAAAAGGGAAAGAGAGGACTTTATATATACAAAGGACTAATTAGAGGCATGACCAAGAGATTAACACTAAGACATGAAAGCTAGTAAGTTAAGATCACAGGAAGACATGAAAAATTTGATTAATGGGTAGAAGACTATACATGCTCTTTGCATTGCTTCTTGTTCTTTGTTCTTTGCTACTTTCAACAAAAACATTCTAGTTTTGGAACAACTTTAAATGTCCCATGAAGCCAATGTGAACATGTATGCATGTAATGTGCCAAGATAATGACTGTAATATGCACAATTTTTATTTTACTTTCTTTTTTTTTCTCATGTGGGTGTGTTTGTTTAGTCTTAAATTCGGTTTTACTTGCTATAACCCCAAATCAAACAAAAATCTCTTTATACTCTGGTGAATAACAGAAAGTAAAAAAACAAAACAAGCAACGGGGGTCTTAAGGTGTTTTATATTACAAGCAAAAGACCATCCAATATAAGAGAGATGGTCCCCAACAATTAGACAACCCTATATGACAGTGGCTTTGAAACTTTTACATCATTCCCCACATGGCAAGAAGAAATATTTTCACACCAGTGACAGAAAACCGTAGCTGCAACTTTATTTAGGTAACAAACTCATTCACAATGAATCCTTCAGTAATTTTTCATTTAAACAAACAACTTTCATTTTAAACAACTATTTTTAACTTTTGTCCCTCGACTCCTTCATCAGTCTGCACCACTTCTTTAAAAAAGCAACAAGTTAAACAGAATGTGAAAATTGCCAGACATGGAAAAATGCGGCGCGTCTGCAGGGGAGGCGGATGTACCTGACAACATCCGCAATCACGCCTCGCTGGCTTAAAACAGAATGAACTAGGTCTTGTTGTTGTTGATGATGTGTGTGCGTTGTAGCCGAAAAGCATGTGAAAAATGCGAGCATGTTGTCCGGTCTCTCGTGCCCCAATCCTGGGTTTCGGCACCACTGTAAACAATGCGCCACAGACCCGACCACATGTTCGCACTTTTCTGTATATTTCTTTTTTACAGCTGTCGACTTACATACGCAGTTGCAGGTTTTCAGCAGATGCAGCAGATGCGCATATTATTAACGTATTAACTGCCACGGATTTCTGTTCCGCCATAAAAGTGACTCCGATGTTAAACATTAGTTCTGCATGACTTTTCTGCGCTCCACACACTTTGAGAACCACTGCTGTATAAGCAAGCTCCAGGTAACAGTGAAAAAAGAAGAACTCCTTTGAACAGAAAGAGAACAGAAAGAGACTAGGACAAAGTACAGACTATGGAAAAAAAGAGGAAAATTTTTATTGACATGCAGATGTGGTATATAATTCACTGGAGAAGAAGTACTCATTGCATCATAGGGGGGGTACCCCAGCACACCGAGCCTATAACTGTTTCTTTACAAGGTGTTGTTCACTCCTCAGACACACTTACGGTGAAACACTTATTACATTTTCCTTGCCACATTAGAAAAAAAGATGTAGTAATAAGGACATTTAAAATCCCTCCTTCCCGTGTGTTGCAGTGAGCCATGAAAAAGTGACACTGAGCCATGATGTGCAACTCCAAGGCCCTGAAAGTAAGGCAACTAAATTATATTAAACTCTTAATTTAATCCCTTACACATGTACATTTCTTACTATGTCATATCACTGTAAAAGGCTTATATTGTTTGACACAATCTCTAGATACTTAAAACAAGCACACTTGCAGAGACACACAGAAATGCACAGGTACATTTACCTCCCCTCTATAATGCAATCACCTCATGCAGTCATGTCATTAGACTTACAGCATGTTCATTGTGGCAGCCACTGGGCACTATTATTAGATTTAGGCTGGGTGAGTAGTCAAGCATAGATTGTCATTTCTATCTGAATATGACATATACCTCATGTCCTTAAGGGTAACAAGACACAAGGCTATTATATTGATAAATGCTCTAATTTTAAATGTGTCTACCTCAGGGAGCAAAATGTATAACATAAAGCAGAAACACAGACTGGCATACACTGTTATTCCACTTCCTACCACATCTATATTTGCATTTAGAGGTCTAGATTAATTGGTTTCAAATAAATTTACAGTTCTGCTGGTGTTGAATTACTGCAATATCGATAGCTTCATTAAACGCAGTACACTGTGTTAATCCCAGCTTTTTAAATGTAGCTATTGGCAGCATTTTATCAAAAGAATGCACCACTCGAGCGTTACCTTTCAACTTTTCCGTTCTAGCAGTCATAGCAAACTAAAATCTTCTTACACTAACAAATACAACTGGTGTTTAAAAAAAAAAGAAAAGAAGTAAATTTCTCCTCACTAATGGTTAAAAATATGATGCACCATCAGTCCTAACAGTCCCAGTGAAAATACAAAATAACAGCTGCGAGTGGTAGTGGTAGTAAAATCAGTTTGCTAATGCTTCAGGTACATTACTGTGATTATTTGCATTGGAAATGTATTCCTGTACATTTTAAATACGTCTTCTTAGATGTGTTGTAGATTATCACGGTTAAGCCTGTATTTGCTTTTGTTAAAAGCTTCTGTTGAAATAAGGCTTTGATTTCTGAACTGATGAGTCCTGACTTTTTTTAAGGTTGCAGTTTGTGATATTCTCCCATATTTTACAGTGTATTTGTTGTCTCTCAGTCATTACCTGACAGTGTTAAATAAAGGGTATTTTCTGTTTACCTTAACCCTTTCACGCATAGTGGTCACTACAGTGGACAGCTATTCAAAGGCTGTTTTCTTGTGTTTGTGTCAGTGTTGATGGTATACTTGCATATAAACCACTACAGTGGACACTGGTGTGTCACTCATACCCTTCCAACCAACGGTTGTTCACCTAAGTGGACATTTAAAAAACTT
The DNA here is from genome assembly GCA_015108515.1 of Hemichromis elongatus. NCBI lineage: Eukaryota > Metazoa > Chordata > Actinopteri > Cichliformes > Cichlidae > Hemichromis > Hemichromis elongatus. The sequence goes on from VUQR01011252.1 coordinate 8,955, forward strand.
TGAAAAGTACATGTTTAAAAAAAATCAAAAATCTTTTTTTATGCATAAAGATGAATAAAAATATTTAAGAAAAAAATCCTGATTGAGGTTGTCATAATTCATGCATGAAAGGGTTGAAGTTACTGAACAGTTTCAGATTTATGAAAAAATATTGGGTGTGGTATGAATTAGAGTGGTATTGTCTTATTCAAATAGCCTACGATAGCTTTACAAAATAACAACAATACTGACAGAACAATGGATTTATAATAATAGGCTACATTATACACTCACTTTATATTCTTTTGGACACAAACACACTTTACTCGGTAAACAACCTCACTAATACTAATAATTGTGTACTGATCTTGTGATGGCTGGAAGCAGAGGATGAGTACAGGAGTCAGGCTTAATCAAGAGTAAATATAGAAAATAGTAGTACTAGTAAAAAATATCTCCCACACTACTACACCACCAACAGCAGCCTGAACTATTAATTCAAGGCAGGATGGATCCATGCTTTCATGTTGTCCACATCAATTTCTGCCTCTCCATCTACATGTTACGGCAGAAATAGAGACCACGCAACATTTTACCAGTCTTCTGTCCATTTTCCAAATAGCAGACTCAATTTCCTGTTCTTGGCTGACAGGAGTGGCACCCTGTGTGGTCCTCTGCTTTCAGACAGAGCCCATCTTTTTCAAGGTTTGATGCATTGTGATTTCAGCGATGCTCCTCTGCATATGCTGTGGTTTTAACAAGTGGATGTTTGAGTTATTATTGCCCTCCTTCCAGCTTGAAAAAGTCTCTTCGTTGACTTGTAACATTAAAAGACGTTTTCATTCAGACCACAGGATATTTTCCTCTTTTTCAGACTATTCTCTGTAAACCTTAAAGATGGCAGTGTGTTTAAAACCCAGTAGGTTAGTAGTTTCTGAACCACAACCATATAGGTAACACGTGAGCAACAGTATAGGTGAATAATATATAGCTTTTGGACAGAGGACGCCTATACAGGATAGGCTGTAGAGAGAAAGAAAAAACACCTGGAATCCTGACGTGTAGCTTTCCTAATCGATCCGAAGTGCTTGTGTAAAGACCGAAAACTTACATTTGTTCTGGGCCAACACACGAGACGCTCTTCCCCTTTAAATCTTTCCGCTAAACGGGAACGTGCTTCCTTTGACTGGTTTGGGATCACGACAGCGGCCGCCTTCTCTCGCGCACGATTGGCCAAGCCGTGGGAATATTCAAATGAAGCTTTGATTGATTGGCCCGGAGCCGGTTTCAACAGTGCGGAGGACTCATTTTCATTCCGACATCACTCTCCGTGGTTCACACGGCTCGGTTAGGCTTGCTGAGATGGTACGCAAACGATGGCAAGGAAAACGTAATCGGTGAAATTATCTCCCACACCAGCGGCGAATATGTCGAGGAAGTGCAGTTAACGGAGCCAGCTTTATCAATGGATATTGCTCCCGAGGTTTCAGGCGCTCATCGCGAATTCTGTGGCGAGATTGCTTTTGCAGAGGAAATACGCCTTCCGAGCAGGAGAACAACCAATCAGCCGTGGCGAACCAAAGATAAACAAGCCTTATGATAAGACAAAACTCTGTAAGACATCGATCATGTTTCCCTTTTTTCCTCTATCATCATGTTTATTCTCTTCTGTGGGGACTCTTGTGAAATGTTTGTTTTTATTTAGTTTTTCAGTAATTTTGTTGCCATGCATTTGTGCCAGTCCGACTGCCTCTAATTATGGCTGTGTGTGTGTGTGTAGTATTTAACAATAACGGAGTGAGAAAGCAAATAAGGTTCGTACGGGTGCTTCAGCGTGTAATGCCAGCATTGATTTTAGGTCGACAGCGCTGAATTGGTGAAAGATGCCCAGTGCGCACTAATAGGATAGGAGCGTCTCGCCCTTACTGTATATCATTATAGCTGTGCATCATATTTATTGGCCAGTGTGCATTCTTCAGAGTGGAGGTCGTTCATTTGTTTTCATCCTAAACAATAATATATATTATTTACTAGCCCCTAACATGTATTTAACGAGTAATTATAGGAAATATAGGAGTCAAGTGATTTTTTTTAATTTTTATTTTCAAGACAAGAAACATTTGTAATTTTCAATCTTTTTTTCCTATAGAGACGTTATGGTGTGAGCAAATATCAGTCTGCACATCCATGAATGGGATGAGGGCTTTGAAAGGCGCTTTATATGTCAGAATCTCAGTGCTTTGAAGTATATTATCGGTCATTCAGGGCTGCCTCAGAAGGTTTCCATTTCTATTGTCTAGAAGCCGGAGGTGGGATCATCGCACCTCACTGCACCGGTGGCAGCCGAGGTTGAAGGTTAGCCGCAGCAGAGTTCCTAAAGATTATTGGCCAGGTGTGAAATTCTACCCTGCATGCTTTTCCTGCTTGGGCCAGATCCTTTATTACCCAGAGAGATGGGATGTCACAGCTTAGCACCAGAGGCAGAGAAGAAAAGCCAGCAATTTGGTGTTTTATTATCATCTTCTTTTTCTTCTGGCTGTTTCCGGAGCAAAAGAGAAATATATGCCAACTCCCCTGGGTTTAGTTTAATAGGCTTTTCTGGGTCGTTTTTCTTCCTTATGGCTTTCCTATAAACATATTTAAATCATGACTTTGTGGCCTTTGATTTATTATAATGTCAAAGTGTATTGAAAATATTGCCGCCTGCTCATTTCCGCCCCCCTTTTTTTTTCACTCTGAAAGCTTCAGTTTGAAAATCTTACTTTCAGCTAACTAGCTGTAATTACATGTTCACATTGTGTTTGCGTGTTTGAAGTATGTGTTGTCCGAGTCCGAACTTGCTCGAGAGGCTTTTAATTTGCATTGTATCACAAGCAGTCAGTGTGCAGGTAACCCCCATGGGGGTTTCCCTCTGATCTCACATCTCACACCCCAGCAGTAATTCCAGCTCTGTGAGGGAAAAGGGATTTGTCATTTGGCTGCCTGCTTCCCTTTGCTTTCTCAGGAGCGAAGCTGAGCTCTGATTTATTGTGAAATTTCCTCAGGCTGGCTCAATCTCCAGGCCTACCGAATTACTGAATGGAAGGAGCTGCTCGCTAAGAGAATGACCTTTTCTTGAAAGATTATTACTCAGGCAAGTGCAAGGACTAATTAAGGTCATGTCCTTTTTTTCTGCTATGTCATGCATTGACTGACTTTTCAGGGTACAGCAAATTATCTGTGGTGTATCAGTCCTTGGTTAGGACATGGGATGATAACATGAAGCAGATGACTTGGAAAATATATGGATGGGTGACAAAGAAAACCTGATCCCTTCTCTTCTACAGTAAGGGGATCCAGTGGCCCTGTTGTGATGTGGATGGGGGTTTTGTCCTCTTCTTTGTGTTTCCAGTAAAAAGTAGCCACACCCTACAATGCCCTGTGTTTATTGTCTTTTCTACTCAAAATAAGCCCGTGCTTTACAAAATGAACACTGTTTTACATCCAGTAAGACTTGAAACTAATGACTGGGGTGATAAACCAGTAAGCAAAGTGCATACTGAGGCCATAAATGGAGTGATAATTGGGGTGATTTTTTTTGTAGACTGCTGTCTACTATCAGAAGAGTCACCCACTGCTGGTTATTAGAAGGAGTTCAGATTTAACCCATTTTCTGACTGGCTTCTGATCCAGAAGCTATTTTACAGCCTTAGCAGTCACCTGATTTCAAAACACTGAAATACCTGTGGGAGGTTGCGGACTGTGGGCACTTTGCACAACCATCAGACTTGGAAGAATTGGAAGAATCAATGCCAAGGTGCACCGAGGTTGTTTTTGGTGGCACATGGCACTTTACTCTGTGCTATTTTTTTTTTTTTCCATTTGGTTTGTCATCTGTCTTCTGTGCACTCAACTTGTCCATTTCACTGGGATAATGTCAGTGGTTTTGTTGCTTAGCAATTTCTCCTGTGCACCCTTTGTAATCAGCTCTTTATCTGCTAGGAGATGTCAGGTGTAATTATGAGCAGCCTGTCATCTTTTGAAATTTGTCTAATTGGTCTTTTAATTCTAACAGGATGAAGGCTTAGCGAGACGTGGGCTGTGGGTTGAAGGTTAAGGACTGGGCCTCCCGAGGTTAGGGAGGAGGGAACGGGCCCTCCTAAGGTCGTTATTGTTTTGTCTACATACTGCTACTTGGTAATTATTTTTGATTAATGTAAAGCCAAATTTAAACTGATGCGTCATCATTTAGCCTAAAAAAAAAAAAAGGAAAGGCTATAGAAAGGTGGTGGGATGATGTCTTTATAAGCTGAACCAGAGATCAAAGACTCTTTTCTCATAGAGCATTTTAATGTTTCTGTGATGCATGGCAGAAAGCTTCTCATTAGGTTCATCTCCTGCATAAGAACCATACAGGCAGCATTTTCTCCACAGTTTTTAATGAGTTGTTTGTTTGCCCCAAAATTTTAATGGCTTGAAGGAATCAGTGACCCTTTACAATTTAGCAGTAAGCTAAGAAGCCAGGAGACAGCACTTGTTTGTCTAACATAAACTCATTTTTATGTTTTTTTTTGTCATGGAATTGGAAGACTAAAAACAATTCTGCCTGTCCACGGTTTGGCAAACAGATGTCATGTTAAAATAATAGTCTTCATCTACTGACAAAAGAGTTTATCTCTCCACAAAACCTACAGCTCACTCTCATTCGCGATCTGTTATCTTTGAAGTCAGGGTTTTCCAAAGGCCAGGCTGCATACCCATAGCTCTTTGACAGTGTGTCTCAAGTGTGCATACTGGGATAAAGATAAGATAAAGCTCTGTTTACCCTCTAATGCTGCTTTGGCATTGGCCAGACTTTATTCAGTGTGCAGTGTGTTTCTTTTACCTTGGCACCGCGTGTGCACGTAGACCATTTTGGGTCAGCCCAAGGCTTTCTGCTCAAAAACCAAGTTTGTTTTAACTCTTTTAGATTCACGGCTGAATTTGTGCTCAGCATCTTTATGTATAAACTATCAGAATGACTGTTTTTCCAAATAGTTCATTAGGATTTAGAACTCTTTTAATACTGGCATTTCATGCTTGCACAAATGAAAGCTGGGCATAAAATGTAGCAAAATTCTACATGTGTATAGGTTGTATCACATAGTTTAAATAGAAAAGGATGACTACAGACTTATAGAAATGACCTATATTAACACAAAAGTAAATGATTAATTGTTTCAGAAAAACTGTGACCCTCACAGATGATCTGTTTCAATAAGTTCTTCAAGAACCTTGAGGTAACCATGGACTAGGTCTGGTCATTTGTTGACCAGCAGTTTTCTGGTCCCACCATCTTTGCTGTTGCAGAACTCGTCCATAGATTTCAATTCAGGGGTCTGCAATTTAGCCGTGGGCTGATGTTAGCTGTTTAATATTAGCTAGGCTATATCTATTGGTATTGGCTTTTATGACAGTTATGGCTGTTAAATGAAATGTTTTAAAAGTAAAGAATAGATATATCAGTATCGGTATCTATCTTAAAAATCTTGTATCAGTCAGGCACCTCTCTGGAAGTTATAAATGTCAATTTGTGCTCAAAAAATGTCACTACTAGGGGAAGGGAGGGTTAAAATTTGGCCATTTGAATTGTATGATTGTAGGATTTGCAAAAAAAAAAAAAGAAAAAAGAAAAGGAAAAAGTCTGTATTTAGAAGGAAATTAAAAGTGATTTACATAAGAAAGTATAGGGCACACAGTAACCTCCAGGACTAGAAAATAACTGCAGATGTGTGAATGGGTAAAGGCTGTAAACATGTCTGTAGCTCATATTTTAATATTAAGTATATTTTCCCAGTGACTTATTGACCTGACTAATAATGCTACATAACTTACATCCAACTGAATGCTCTGGTCATCTTTCGGAATATTACACATGATAAATTACATGAAGTTTGTGCTTGCATAAATAAGTCATAGGAAATGCTTTTTTACACTGTTGTAAAGTCTTTTACAGGAACTAATCTCTGTGCTAATGAGGCTTATTGTTATCAGCCGCAGGCCCAAAGTGTTCTTGCTACTAAAACAGAGTGACTTGGGGTTGTTTGGCTATCCCGTACATGAACCTTTGTTTCCTTTCTCCTTTATTTATTTATTTTTTTGCTTTCTCTATGCTAAATGAGAAAAGAGAAATATGGCTCTCTCTTGTATGCCATTCTGATACCAATTATGTAAACTATTATAGAATTTAACCAGGCCAGCTCTTATCGGCTAATCCAGAAGTAATAGATTCTATTAAAAATGTATGAAGGGATTGAGGACGGATGGTCTCTGTGTGTGTGTGTGTGTGTGCTGTGTGTGTGCGTGTGTGTGTATGGAGATGAATTCAGCAGCTGCAGCAACACTGCTGTCTAATTCTGTCTCTATGTGAGGCTTGTCTGGTCTCCATTACTTAGACAGGTTCCTGCAGTGCCTCTGAAAGCCATACATAATATACAATTAATTATACAATAAGTGGATTGTTATTCATGGACTCTGTCGTTTTTATTCAAAGTGAGACACTGCTTTTTCTCTTTTGTAATAACTAATTGCTCTTTTTAAGCATTTATTTGTTCCCATTTAACCTTCTTTTCTGGGTTTTTGTTCTCTCTCTTTGCCTTTTGCTCACCTGCAGCTTCTGAGTCGAGGAAAGGTATTAGCATAGCACCCGTGCTAATCCACTGGCAGAGTGAAAAGGGTGCTCGTCTTTTTCATTATCATCTAATTATTTACACAGGATCCTGAGAACTGCAAACGGTAGCTGAGACGGTTTGGTTAGGGAGGTGCGAGTGTAAATGTGGCAGCGTGAGTGTGTCCGTGTCTGTGTCTGTGTGTGCGCGTGGAGCCGGTGTGCATGGTTTATTTGTGCATTTGACATTAGTTGAGAAGGAGGCTCTTTGTGCAATTTGGCTCTATCTCTGCTCTGACCCTTAATGCTGTGCAAAGTCATAAAATACTCCAGAAGGTCAGACAGATGCTCTTGTCTGAGTCCCTGTATAATTTAGGGCTTTTTCCTCCTTTGATGGATGTTCTTGTGCAACTGCTTTATACCTCCAAACAGGTAAAGCAAGAACACAAGCCCTTTTATGTGTTTTATAATGCAGTAGTATTGTGTAGGTTATCATGGATACCAAACCTTATTATCTTAGGGAATGTAATTATAATCGGTGCATTGTAGGGATATAAATGGTGTTGCTTTGATGCCTTAACAATTCAGTTTAAATCATCTGCAAACTGTCTGTTAAATTAAACAACCATACTAAAGTTCCTCCTTACTTTCCTCATGGCTGTTCACGTGACCTCATCATCTCCCAAAATGCCCTGTGCTGACAGACATCACATTATAATATGAAGCTTTTTACAGTAGGCCAGGGATAAAGGGGAAAGGCTTGAAAAATGACTTAGTCCGCCAACATATCCTTATCAGAGCACCATGGGGGACAGTTAGACAGACTGCAAAAACGAGGCTTTTATCTCCCTGTCAGGTCCTCAGTGGGCCACATGACATTACTTATTACTTACTTGCACGGATTTCGCCTGAGAGTCAGAAGACCTAAACGCTCGTGTAGCTTATAGCTGAATGCATAAATGCTGTAAATTATGAAGCATAGTGTCTCATATAGTGCTTGATTCACTCCTCATTTCTTTATATTTTTCTAGGAAAATTGTAGTGTTCAGGTGTTCATACTTCCATCAGTTTTGGTAAGGTCTCCGGTCCCATTAGCTAAAATGCAGCCCAAACCATGACAGAGCCTCTACCATGTTTTACAGAGGGCTGTACATTTCTTCTGACATCCCCGATGGCAGTTTGAACTAAAACTGTTACATTTGGACAGATCAGTCTATAAGATCTGATGTCACTGATTTTCAGTCCACTTCTCCTGTAATTTGACATACCTTAGCCGTTTCTTCCTGTTTCCTTCTAAGAATGGCTTCTTGACAGCCGTCCTTCCACTGAGAACATTTCTGATGAGGCTTCGGTGAAAAGTAGATGGATCAACTGTCGGGTCAAAAGTATCTCTCAGGTCCTGTGTCAGGACTTTGCAGGATCTTTTACCTATTTCTTAATGACTTTCACATGCTGTTCATCTGCTGTAGATATGCAAAATTACTATTTTTGTGACATTTTTGTAGATTCAACTAAGGAAATGGAAACAAAGGCTGTGGGTTTTTTTGTGACAGGCTGCTAATAAGAAAGCACCTAAAAAAAAGAGTGTAAAATTGGCTCTTCACTAAGTTGCCTGTTATGTGTAAACACAACACGGGTTCATCCTTTGAGTTAAGTGCCTTTTTTGTGCTTGAATATTTCAAAGGTCATTCTGAAGTGGCTTAATGAACAAGAAAGAAACGTTACTCTGCAAATGGTCAGAAACAAGGACTAGAGAGAAAAGAAAACAATTGAAAGACCTCAAGAAAGCCAGGAGAACAACTCCTAAAGACTACTGGCTCATTGAAAGCAGAATATAAAGAAATGATATATCATAAGAAAGTGTAAAACCACATCTGTATAAAAAGGATGGAATCAGCTGAAATTGCTTGAGGACTTGAGATGATATCTTGCAGTCTGACATTACTTTAATTTCTCTTCTATTTCATTGATAATCAAGATTGAGAAGACTATTTTTAAGACTTAAGTTTGTGCTCTCGGTGAAACTTTTTTTGTCAAGTCCATGCTGCCCTCTCTTTGAAATATAACGCCCTGCTCGATGTATTTTCTTCCGGCTGCAAATTATGGGAGTAATAGAAGGTATTCCAAATTCATGTCTCATTTTCTGCTTGTGAAGGGATTTCTCCAGACATGCATTTTCCTCTCTTGTGTTCCTTCTGCCTTTTTAGTGTCTCCCTCTTTTACAAATGTGTAGTAATGGAGGGGCTGTTGTGAAATTGCTATTATTTTCAAAATGGAATCCGGGCATACTGAGGCTTTTAGCTCTTCAGATGTGTGTGTTCAAATGAGGCAGGTTGCACTGAGCAGTTTGAAGTGAGCTTGTCACCGAGGGACAGATGTTGAGTGGAGGAAGGGAGTGGAGGAATCTTTTCTTTTTCTTTTTTTTGGCACCTGAGTAACATAAGATCCACTCCCATCTTCTTCCTTTTGAGGCGAAGGTAATCATGTTTCTGCAGCTCATTGCTGAACTTGCTGTTATGTGGTTGACTTGCTTTAGCTGTGCTCTAGACCCTGAGGCAGAAATCAAAACAAAAATCCA
>VUQR01011252.1:33237-46487 GCA_015108515.1 Hemichromis elongatus
TTTATGTCCCCGCCCCTTTGATTTATATGGCAAACTGTCTCTCTTATAAAGTGCAATTATTATATATGAATATGTGAGCGCTCTCCATGAATTATGTTGATGAAATAACTACATTTTGCAATGTATGACCCTAATCCCTCACCCTTTTTTGCTTCTTCTTAATAAGGATTGTCAAGTAAATTAAATTTTCTAAACCCAGCGAGTACTGTCTTATTACCTATTAATAGCCATTATCTGGCAAACTTGCAGTCTTTATTAAATTCATGAATGATAAATCAGTTTTAGGAAGACAGGATTTTTTTCTGGCTTTATTGCAAACGGATTTAAAGCTTAACCACAAAACGAGTCCCTCTCGTTTTATTTTATTTATTTTTTTTACCTCGTTCCATTAAGATCCATCTTTTCACCCAAAGATTTCAGTTTTATTATATGATGTAAGTCAATCCTTAGCTGGAAAAGATTGCACTGGCTCCTTTATAAATGATGCGAGCCGAAAGCGCTAATTTTGTTATCACTGAATGATGTTAGTCCAGATGGATGGCTCATGCTTGAGGCAGAAGCCAATGAATACTTCAAAATACGTAAGTGAAAATGTGCAGGCCTATTCCTGCAGATATTACATTTTGATATGAAAAATACATGCTTCCTTGAAGACATATTCACGTGAATATTGTTGTTCACATTATTGAGAAATAGGCAGGCCGTTCCCCCAGCTATTGAATTGCTAATGTTCGATGATGTGCCTGCCTGCGCTCCTTATTTTGGTTCATTTGTCCTCCTAAATTGGACGCTTCTAGCTGCGATCCAGACATGAAATGCACGGCCACTTTAAGCAGGCCATTATAAAACAAATAACCTAGATGGTGTGAATAATGACATTAGACGCCCTGTTAGGAATAAAACTGCAGTATTCAAATAATGACCTCATTGCACATAACACATATGTCAGCAGTAAAAGGTCAGTGGCTTTGTCATTGAATCGCTGTCATAAATTATTTCCGGTCTTTAGTCTGTTGTGTCCTGTCTATACTTGGAGCTTTTCCATCCTATCAGGCAGGGCTGCTGATAAACCGACAGGATTACAGACATGCTTCTCTCGCTCGGAGACGATTAACTCAGACTGGGCTCCTCTGGGAGAGGAACCAGAGCTACTCTGGCCTCTGGGAAACACTTCAGATAAGTTAGACTAAGGAGAGGAAGAGGATGGTTGATTTGGAGGATTAGGATGCACAAGGAAGTGAATCCTCTCTGATTTACTTCTGCATAAAAAAACCAAAAACTAAGTTGACTTAAAGTCAACTCTAAAACCACTAAAAGCTCTTTCACAAAGCCGTTTTCCCAAACTGCAGCTTTATTTCATGCAGCATTTAACCATTTTTTAGATCAATTTTGCATGCTGTTGTCGTACACAGCCATGCTCAAAGGGGAGAGGGGGAAAACAAGCAGATATCGCCACCTAGTGTAAGAGTCGTAAACTGAATTATTTAATATTGAGTCAATTTTAAGTAATATGATCACAGATGATTCTTCAGAAACAAACACCATATAAAATATTCGGTTAGAAAACACGCCTCTGATGAATAAATAATTAGTCAACGTACACATGAGCAACATTAGCTGTATGACATAAAATGAAAAACGGCTTCAGACATTGTTTTAAAGAAGTTGACACATAAAATACACATTAAATATTTTAATATATTTAATATTTTCAAAACATTCATTCAGTGACACAGAAGCACTCTGAAATCAGGAAATTTAAAAACCTAATAATATTAGGTGGTAAATTATAAAATTTCCCAGGCTCATGGAGGCAGGTGGAGAACATTCAAATGCAAGACATGAACGGGAACTAACATTAAAGGTGAACAAGCCTGTTAAAGCAGTAACCCACACAAACAATTTTAAAAAAGCTGCAGTAGTAAGTTGAAATAAAAAAAAACAACAATAAACAAACAAACGAAAGACTTTAAACTGCATTTTATTAAGGCATCATCTCAAGAGCAAATTCACAGTGCTAGTAAGGATTACTGCACCAAGTAATAAATACCACCCAAGGAGGGACAAAAAAACAAACAAAAAAACCCAAAAAAACAGTCCTAGTAAAACCAACTGCACGTTAGCGACACCTGAGAGTGATGCAGGACACTCCTGCTCGTCCGATCCAGTCATGTGCCGGGCCATCAAACAGTGTAGTCCAGCTCGGCGTTTAGATTTGTGTACATCTCGTAGATAGCATCTACAGTGGCTGTGTAATTAACCAGGAACTGACGCACGTTTACCAGACAGTCCTCCTCTATCACTTCCTCTCCTTTCGACAGAGCCTTCAGAAAGTTTGATCTGTAGGGAGCCGCAAGTAACGCAGCCTACGAAACAAAAACAAAAAAAAGATGGAGACGCTGGTTTTACTGAAAGGTTTGATGCATTTAAATGAAAACTATAATGAAGAAATATATAGGTATATATATGTGTATATATAAATGGGGTATGTATGCAACATTATATAGCATGCAATGAAAGTGCTTTTCTGTAGATTGTCTTTGGATGTATGAGTCTCTGCTTATGAGTCTCATTGTTTATTCTTTATTGATCCCTAATCAATTTTCTGTATGGATGTCTAGACCTATGCACCTGTTTAATCCGAATCTCAACACAATGTCGGAACAGCAGAGAAGAAAAAAAAGGAGGCTACAAGTAAGGTGACCAGATTGTAACAACGATATGTGGGGCAAAGAGTGTTTGTGTGGGACACAGTACACACATTTTGACATTGCCAAACTAAATAAACACGCAAAGGTTTGTAGGTTACGGGTTTGGCAACAGCTGTGCCTTATTTCTTAACAAATGCAATAAAAAAGACAAGTTAAAGAAGTGGACAGTTGATCTAATATTTGTATAATCCCATATCCCTTGTCCTTAAACTGTATCACCTATACCAGGGCTGTCAAACATAAGGTGTGGGAGTCAGAAATTACCCACAAAGACTCCAGTCCAACCCATTGGAAGGTTTTGGAAATTGTCAGGAGGACATCATTTTTGGACTGTTAGCTGTATTACCATTAGTTTTACAGGCTCCTTAATAACTCATGGCATGTCACGCTACACTAAAGTAAATAATACAAAAAGCATTAAATGACAGAAATGTTTTCTAAGTAGTTCATATTCCATTCATTAAATCAAATTCCTGTTTATTCACTATTTACTATCAAATTTCCTGGCTTTACAGTGGGTCCTGACTAAAAATGGCACATTTTCTTTGAACTAACAGAAAAAAAAAAATCAGGATTTTTTTGTTTGTTTGTTTTTTTATTTTTATTGCAGCGCAAAGTCCAATTCACGAGCTCTCAGTGCTTTTTTTTAAATTATGCATTTATTTTTTTTAATTGTATGCCCAAAAAGCTATGTTTGATGAGTTTTACAATTCTTTATCATTTTGATAAACAGACAGTTAAAACAAATCCATATGGTCCCACCCACACTAGAGCTAGCTTGTGAATAAGGGTGCAGTGGACAGCTATGGAAATGTAAATAAGGGCATAGATTTTAACTTTCAACACAGCTTGACAGTGTTGCCTAATGATAAAGACCTCTCTCATGGCCATTCATATTACACCAAAGTAATTAAGTAATAGATACAATGAAATGACAGAAGGTTACACTATGTATATTTTTTTATAGTGGGTCTACAATAACAACGAAAAGAAAACAAGGTAATTTTGTATCAATTCTAAGTTTTATAATTACAGAGCACTCTGGGCAATGAGCTAACTGAACTTTTTCTGTAATTTTACACATTTATTATAATTTAAGCCCAAGGAGTTATGCTGACATTCTTCTGTCATGTACTACAGCAGCATTTCTCCATCATGTAGAAAAATTGAGCCTTCCTGTTGAAATTGCTCTTATTTTCCCCTTATGTCAAAACATCTAAATCGCACTGGGCTGTACGTGGCCCACAATATAGGCTGAGTTGGAAATCACTTCTTATACTAATAAGTAAAAAGATAAGTAAAGATAATAAGTAAAAAAAAAAATTAAAAAAAAAGTTACATAGCTCTTCTGTCTGGTTATCATCTTTGGGTTTTCAAAGAGATGCCTTCATAGACTGAAACATCTCTTTAATAGCCACATTCCTCGTGAGACTTCAGCCATATTCTCATAATTGCTCACATCATCTGTTATAAGCAGTTTCCCCAACTACATACCTCCACAGCTCACCTGCATTTTTTCCCTCTTGGACGTAGTGTAGGCGGCAAGATTTGGGACACTTGCGAAATCTGGGACTATGTAGGGATGTGCTCAAGAGATAAAAAAAAAAATGCCGTGCAGCCTCATAAGGTGAGGTACCTAAGGCTACAACGCTTCAAAGTGAAGCATTTTTATGCAGTGTAGAGAAAAACACATCAGCATGAGGCGATTCCAGTGGACTGCAAAATCTGAAACCGGTTCTTGATCCTTATCTGTGTGGGTGTCGTTGGGTGGTCTCTGTGTTGTATCATAACAAGAAACCAGCCATTTCTTTCACATGTTACTCACATTGAAAATCTTTTGAACAATCCAGCCGTGGTATCGCTTCAGTGCCTGCTCATAGGCTTTGGTGACATTCACCCGAATAAGGTTGGGGTTGTTCACATCTCTGTCCCCGTCTGCCAAACTCTGGAGCAGAATCTGGATGAAACGGAGACCCCTGCAGGAGAAACGGAGTATGTAAAGCCATTAATTTCACTAGACGAAAGTTGAACAGACAGTATAACACAACTCTGAGTTCAGGAGGTCCTTACCTCTTCAGCCACATCAGAGCTAACGTTGCTCCAACTTTAGGCCACTCTGCTCCATGGGCTTCTCGCTCTGCTACCAGAATGTCCTCCAGGGTAGTGTACTTTGCGGGATTGGTGACATATACCGCTCTAATTTTCTGAAAATGCACATTTGAGTTCAGTTTGCATGTCGGAGCTGCACCTATCTCTAATTTAAATCCGTGTTACTGTATGCATACAGTAACACAAACAGATATGCCCGCCTGCATCTCACCGTTATATTGCCGTTAATGTCTGATTTGATGACTGAAAACACTTTTGATCCTAAGCAGTCTGAAAAAGAGAAACGGGACATTTGAGACCAAGGCAAATAAAATATGAATGAGTTGACTTGTCCCCGGCTCAGAGAAGGGGATGAATGCCAATCAGCTGTTTACAAAGAGAGGGTTAAAACAAACAAACAATAAAAATGTCGTGAATGCACAGTCCCAGTTAAGTCACAATGAGGGCAATGTGTGCTCTGTTCACAGAGTCAACAAAGAGTTTCTCTATAGGCGAAACGGCCGCAGCTGGTTGAGATCGTTCCCGTGACCCTACAGCTCAATTTCTGAAGTGAAATAACCACGTCCACGTCCCACGCTAAGGTGATCAGACTATGTATTTAATAAAAAACAAGTCAGCCAAGTACGAAGGCTCGCACCGAAGCGACGCGAGGAAACTCGCAGTCACCTTACGTGTTTTTGTATGACTTCAGATGGAGGTGCACTCACCAAAAAACGCAGGGAGATGAGACACAGTGTCCAGGAATGTCTTCGTGTCGATCGCCTTGTCAGGAGGCAGTTCACCGAACTGATTTTCCATTAAAAGCGACATGATCCTTCCTTATGAGCGTGGCGGATACAGAAGAGCAACAGCAGCGAGCAGCTCTCGGCTGAGAAGAACCCGGAACTATGTACTTATGATGGGTGGGGAAGCGCAACCGGCCGCTGTCGCCGCTTTCGCTCTTCACCAACAGGTGGGAAATAATTCACGAGCGTGCTGAAAACACGCAGTATGTCCACACACACGCACACAGAAATAAGACGAGGAGAAAAGATGAGGTATGAATGACTTTATTATACCTAAGGCAGGGATTTATTTGAACCACAGGTAGGGCAGGCTTTAAGTTACAGAGAGTTAAATGACGGTTTTGACTCCAGGGTGGAAGTAACTGAATACGTGCATTATAACATTATAAAGTCAGTAGTTTATGTGCTTTAAAAAGTGGCAGTCCAACAAGTATTTATATACTACTTAACTTGCTTTTTGCGTTGCATTTTGTTCACAGAGGTACTATGGCTGGTTTTCAAGAGATGAATGGCAGTGGCATTTATTTTCTAAAAGACAGCCTTCTTAGGTTTGCTGTAACCTCCTGCATACTTTACATAATGCTCTACTACCAGATCAGGTGAGATCAGACCGTGTTATTCAGCAAAACCTAGCCTTCCTTTAAGACAAAGGTGTCAAACATAGGGTACGGAGGCCAGAACAGCCCGGCAAAAAATTAAAATTTTTCATGGTATTTTAATATGTTTTAAAGCCTTGTTACTAACATTAATATGATTCGTCCGGCCAAGCAACACTAAGTATTTAATAAAAAACATTTTTTACAATATTTAGTATTCCGTTAAATAACAGTTTAATGGAATAACATTCCCCATTTTTACATTCCTTACTAAAAATGGCACATTTACTGTGATTGAGTCTGGATAAGACAGTGCGTCATTAATTATGCATTTATTTCCTAAAGTTCCGTTCGGGGAAAAGACCTAAAGCCCCGAGGGGTTGCATCAGGAAGGGGATCTGGTGTAAAAATCTGCCGACACACTGAACTACCTGCTAATGAAAAGTAGCAAGAGCAGGTTCTCAAGCCATATCCGACTGCTCATCATCACTGTTATAATTGAATTGTTTATTAAATGTGTACTTTAGGACCTTTAAGTGGCCCACAGTTTGACACCCCTGCTTTGGAACCTTAAGCAGAAAATAACAAGTATGCAGTACAATGGTAGAATAAAGCTAAAAGTAAGTAATCACTCTCACCAGACCACCACAAGAAATAAGGAAACAGTCATAAAAAATGTAAAAAGTGATCTCTGTGAACTCCTAAATCATGTGACGCAAGTGAAAACTATTAAAAACAGTATGTAGATCTTGGCAAATCGTTTAATATTCTGTCAAAAACACGCCTTAGAATAAAACTAACCAGAAATTAACAGTATACGCATGTGGTCGTTTTAAGGATGCTTTTAAATGCCTTTTTAATCCTCATCCAGACACCCAAGAAAGCACTTTTAGACAGAAATGAACGCGTGTGTTCATACTGAAGTGGTTATAGTTGAACAGGTGCTTTAGATTCTCTTTAACACATTCTAACAGGTAGTCCTCTTTGAGTAAATTGAGCAATGATAAATTGCTTTGTTTTATCCTTACCTAGCACCAATTACATTACACTTTACATTGCACGGTAAGGACCCTGCAGTAAGAGCGCAACCCTGCCGCCCACTTGTCGTGCAGCGTATTCCAGTTGTCCTTCCACCCCTGGTTCAAACACATCTGGCTCACAGCGAGTGTCACATTAGACCCGTGTTCTACAACAGCTATTCTAGAACTGAGGGTACAATTACATTATCATTGGCTGTAAGCCGTAGGCGGTACATACTCGACCACACGAAGCGTCTAAAACACCACACTAAAATAAACAGACCACACGTTTCCTATAACTAACTGCCGGCTGAGACGTCCCAGACCTCGGAACAAAAACGTTAGCCTGCGCAGGGCATCGTGTTAAACCAAAGCTTATGAAAATAAACATTGACATTTTCTTAGAGGTATGACATACAGTTTATAAATAGAATAGCATTTGGATTATTCTGATAAAGAATTACATGGATACATACATTTTACATATTTGCATAACGCTAGTAAAATTGATTCAAAATGGATTTCACACAGGCTACTGAGGCCAACGCTCACACACACACACGCACACAGAACATCTTAAGTATGGCTGTAACATTATAACTCAAAAAAAAAAATATTGATACTTTACTTATAAACACATTTTCAACCAGCAGACGGACTGAAACTGCCGGAGTTGCTGGATGGACTGAAAGCCTGGACACTCTCACGTGGTGCTCAATACACTGAAGCTGCTTCTATAATCACAGTTGGCTTACTTAACAAACAATTGAACTTTAAGCAAGCGACACCACAATGATTCAAGATTAAAACACTGTAACTGCCTCTTAAAGAAAAAACAAACAAACAAATGTGACTGGAGTAGCTCATCTGCTCTGATCATTGCTGCTAGGTAAGACTTTTGATCGTCTATGAGTGGCAGAAAGCAGACCTCAGTGAGCACAGCTAATGACCGATGGTGTCCTCTAAAAGGAAATGGATAATGCAAAACTGTTTGTTCTAATTGCTTTTATATACACAGGCAACACTGCACTTCTGGAAACTAAATAGATTCAATCTGTGAGGTAAAGAACAAGTAGTTTCCCCCCCCAGTATATATTTATATATATACTTTTTATTACTGTGGTATAAAAACAACAAAATAAATAAAGGTTTTGATTGAGCTATGATTGTGCATGTTATATTTTTTTTACTCCACCTCCAGGAATGTATACAAAAGCTTACACTGATTAATGGGGGGGTGGGGGGCATTAATTAACATCATTTATATGCTGTATGTTTGGCGCGTTGGGAGTGTCTTTGGAGTTTAGTTAGTTGTTGTTTTCTTTGGTTGTCACAGTAACGAGTTGTTTGGCAGCTTTGGCTATGTCATAGGCGCACTGAATGACCTGCTGAGTGACCAGCTGGATGTCCGACGGGCCGAGGTTGTGTTCTGCAGCCTTCTGGCACTCTCCATGTAGCCGGCTAGCGCTTGAAGTCAGCAGACACAGAGACCCTCGCACTGTCTCTGACGACGGCCTCTGCAGGAAGGAGATTTGATAAGGGGAGGACATCAAAGTGTTCATAATCACTTTATGTGCTAGGCAGGCACTGGATTTATATGCAACTACAACAAGGTAAACACTGAGATGGTAAAACAAGGTCCAATATAAGCAATGGAACAAGCATGTGCCACATATCTGGACAAATAATTTTAAGCTGCTTTCACACTTACACCAGCATCATCCAGTCAAGCTATGAGAACAAAACGTCAGCTCTAGTCGGATCACGCATTAAACACTCTTTACTCTGTTTGGTCTCTATTAAAAAGTCCGTCTGACGCGAAAATATAGCGAGTGCTATCAAAGCAGCATGCACAAAGAGTATTTGGCTTAATAAAGATTATATCCTCTTGCGTGCTACATGTGATAAAGTGCCGCTTCTGACAATTTCCCGACCTTATTCTCCTGACATTTTCAGGAGTTCATGTGTGAAAACAACTGCCTTCAGCTGTTGTCAGACAAAGCAAATTGCTCAATTGGACACCGAGCTGCTGGAACGGAGTCATCTTACCTTGGGAAACAGGGCAGCCATCTCCGTCACAGCCATGCAGATTTTTTCAGAGCAAGGCAGAAAGCTGCAGGAGGAGGAGACAAAGAGGATGAACGGGTGATTTTTTTTCACAAACCTTCCTCAAAACCACCAAAGAGAGCAAAAGGATGTAATATACATCCATGCATCCATTTTTAAAAGTGTAAAGTAAATAAATATAGAATAAGTGATCATTTAAAAACAATAGTTGGCACCTTTCTGTTATATGAAAGCAGTGAATGGCCTTTCTGAGCGGAAGCAAACCATGAAGGTCATTTATTTAACACCATTTTAAAATCTGTTGCCTTGATCAGCAGCACAACGCTTTAAAAATCTGAACAGACTGAAACAGTCGATGTGTGTAATTTATCTTTTCAAGTCATTTGAACAAAGCACATTTTTCAATAATCAAATGAAAAGTTTTTTAATGCCACTCAAATGTGTACACACACACGTTTTGTTGTTGTGCACCCACATGGCTAACACAGGCGGCCCTAACATGCTAGTACCATTAGCCTGTCCTTCCTTGTTTGTTTACATACTGTTTCAGTTGAGTAGTTGTATGCCAGTTTAGTCAAGCAGAATTGTGCTGTTCACACGGCCGTTGTGTGTTATACTTTCCATCGCACTCATTTACAACTTCCCATCCCAGACAGACAATGGCTCTAGTTGTCTGTCCAGTTAATAAAATATGAACTTTTTTTTTTTTTTAAACCAGCTAGTGTTTCTAGAAGCGACGTGTGAGTTCAGCAGCATTTAACCAAATAGCTGCTCATATCCCTGGAGCTAGGCTGAAGCTAGATGGGAAACATTGTTAATCTCAAGATATTTACACAAAAGAAAAAGTAAGACGATGTAAGCAATAATCTACAAAAAGGAAAACGGGTAGCAGTGTGGAACAGTTAAAAAAAAACTACAGTAAAATAATAAAGAAATTATTAATAAACAAGTAACTACTGTGGACTTTGCAAGCCACAGGGATCTAAGACCCGCACTTGGCAGACTCACACACAGGGATCCTAAACAGGGCTGGAAATCAGAGTGCTGCTTGATTTTCTACAACATGTGAGTAACAGTATTCATTCTGCAACTCTGGTGCAAATAATGAGACTTTTAGTTCCTTAGAATGCAAGCCGACATCATCCAGGGCCGGGCCTTATGCACAACTTTTGAAAACCACTGACCTAAAAGCAACCAGGCGAAGAGGGCTCTAAAATAAATCGAGCAGAACGACAGAAATACAAGCGTGGAATCTGAGGCAGACAGTGTAAAAACTGAGGTTTGCAGCACATCGGGTGAAAAGATTTTATTTTTAATAGCTAGAAATGTCAGATGCTTTTGAAATATATCTTGGCTCATTTTGTATAAATATCACATTACATGTTATTCATATAACTGCTCAATACCTTTCATGTTTGGTCTCCTGGGCAGCTCTCAGAAGCTCCTGGATGTTCTTAGTGATCTGCTCTGTTTTACAGATGACGTCCTCTGTGCAAGGCAGGGTGGCATTCTCCTCGCCCTCCTCCTCCTGGTGGGCTGCTTCAGAAGCAGTAAGAGGGCTTCTACAAGTAAAAACAGAGAACTGACAATTGATGTTCTTACAGGAGTGTTACGAAAAAAAAACTCACCAAACACTGAATTATACAACAAAGGTGGATCTTTTGAAGAGGATAATAAAATCAAGATCACACAGAGAGTTGACCTGAACGTACCTCTTGGGTGGAGTTTGGATAAAAGAAAAACCCTTGTTTGTGAAAGAAACAGCATTTTACAGAAACTGGTTGATTTCAGGCTAAAGACACTTCAGGCTTCTACAAGCTAAAGGAGGGTAAATTACAGAGGAAAATATTCTAAATAACTGTGATCTGTAGTGAGGCCAGTGGGTGGGTGCAGCATTTCCCTGACAGACTTTATGTGAATGGTGAAGCTTTTGACTGGTAATACATATCCTGCAATTTAATGCAATTTTTTTATACATATAATTGGAGGGAATAATGCAATGGCTTTATTAGTGGAAAATCTCCTTGCTCTTATTTTGCAATGTTCAGTTGCTATAATGTCCCATTTCCCATTGGACAGGCTGACCAGGTCACTGTTGTGGTGGGCCTCAGCTGCCTCATCAGACTAGTAGAACATTTTTTAACAAGTAAGTTATCTAATTAAATTCATAAATCTTAGAATTTGGCTTATGTGTCAAAATAGTTTTGGAAACTGCATATTATTTCATTGAACCGTGCAGGCAGGCTGTGCAGCTCATAGCCCTTTTTTCTCCCTAAACACCTGTCAAAACTAATACACATCTGGCTTCATGTTCTACATTCATGTGACCTTTAACTTTGTACGCTTCTGCTACATCAATATTGTTACGTCTCGAGACAAGAAACAGGAGAACGGCTTATCCATTTTTTGACCTTAACTCATAATGTGTTCCTTTTGCTTTGGACAGTTGGTGTATAAAAATTGTGATGCGTGCACTACTTTCAGGAGAGAGTTAGCAAATCTTGCAAAGGGGCTTCTTTGATGTTTTATATTTGTGATCAAAGTGCCCTTCGTTTTAAAACTATACAGAGAAAATGGTGTTTTACTCTTTAAAATTCACAGTTAACAGATGAAGATCTTACCCACTCTCCTCCAGTTCAGAGTGATTGGGTGTAGTGTCATAGTCATTCTCCAGCACTGTACTCTGTCCTTCCAGGCTACAGCCCTGTAGGGACGTAAGTGGACAACCATCAATCAAACAGTATATACTGTATGTGATTAGACAAAGTTGTTATCACTGCAGCAAATGTGGCTGCACAGAAATGAGAAACATGCAATTCTGAAATCAAAACTGTGATCGCATTATTATTAAGACATCTCACTGTGAATAGAAAAAATAAAAGGCAGAAACGATACAATTGTTGTGGCGCAGCACAGCTCCACTGCCCAGGATGCAATTAGTAGACATGAAGGTGTCAACCGTCCTCCGTTTTATCAGAAGCTATCACTAAAAAGCACAATGTGGTGATCTGTTATATAGCTTTCATATATACTGGACTCAGCTGTCAGATTATTCAAGCAGCCATCTCTGATGCAACATGTCAGCACTTTTGATAATGAGAAGCTGGGGATGTTCAGAAACTGAACTGTAGCAGAGGCACTGCAGTGCATGCATGCAGGCAGGAGATGCTGAGAAAAGGCAGTTTATAGAAACAGGTCAGGAGAGAGAAGACTGTGGGGTCAAAAAGGACAGTTTTCACCATCCCCCGGGGCTGCCTCTGAGCTGCGGGAATTTTCAGTACTTAACCCTTCGAGATCTCTCATCCCACGACCAGGAAAGGGAAGAGGGGAAGGTAGGGAGGGAGGAAGCAGCCGTCCCCAAAGGACCCCTACCAATCTAGAAAGGGGTCAAACCAAGTTGAGCATACTCTATTGAGATGCAATGAAATGAATGAATGAATGACTGAATTAAAAAACCAACACCAGCCCCAAGCCAGGCACCACCACTTTGGTAAATTAAGAATGAAACCAGTAGTACTTCTGTGCTTACATTGGTAGGGAAGGGTTGTAAAATGACTCCATCGTCATGCCGAGCCGTGTCGACTCGGTGGGGGTACTGCCTTGGAGAAGAGCCTGTCTCATACATGGACCTTGCGCGGCCTCCGCGAGGTTGCTGTCGACCAAAGAGGCCCTGGGGGTGTTGCTGTCCGCTGGGGGTTTGCCATCGCAGTGTTGTGTTTTCAGTCTGCAGGGAGTTCAGCTGTAGAGAACAAAAACATCTTTCAATTTGACTCTTAACTGTGAGCTGATCGCCGCACAAAAGCCAGGCGCTGCATCAATAATAGAGCAGATTACAGCTAGGCCTCCAGGTGGGAAGCTATTCAGATAGGTTGAGCTTATCTTCATCTCTGTTTTGTTCTTGTTTCTGCTCAAGGTCCTTCCCACGACAAAAGGCTTGCTTCCTTGACAAATAAAATGCTGACA
>VUQR01011254.1:0-11170 GCA_015108515.1 Hemichromis elongatus
TGGGACGTGAACGAGTTACACATGAATTCAGAGCCGAGTCCAATCACACCTGCAATGCATTGTTAAGGAATCAGTTTGCGTAGAGCACTGGATATTAGAGAAGCATTAATCTGACTCTTTTTATTTCTCATCGTGTTTAAATTTGATAGAGTATCTGTACAGAACTACAGAATTGATACCGGTCCCAATAGAAATTCCTAATTAGACATTTATATACTGTCATTCTTTTTAGATTTTTGCATAATTCAAGATTTCTTTTCTATGCAGTAAATGAGACTAACATCGCTGATAGCGCTAATATTGCATTGCAGGGCTGATTGAAAACAGAACTTTTTAAACAAAAACTGACATAACTCTTCATTTCGCAGGAATGTCTTCAGAGATCACTTTCTTGTCAGTTGCTCTGATGTTCTGTGTCAATTCTGATCTTCATTTGTGACATATACAGTCTCCAATGTTTGCCCGACGGTCTGCACCATCCCACTAACATTCAGTAACCTCCCTGACATCTGCTCATGCTGAACCAACCAAACCCTGGCTCTCCACGTCATCCATGTCCACATATACTTCTTCCCGTGACTTCTTTCTTTTTGTCTGAGTCCGCCAGGCTAAGAAAGAATTCAGTGGTTTTACCAGCTCCCTACAGCTGTGCCATGTCCTCCAGGTTGGGGGTAGAGACTCTTCTGAAAGGCAGAATGCCACCAAACTAAATTGTTCTTGCGTAGAAGAATTGGCGCTGATTTGAGCAACAAAAAAAAAAGACAATCATGTAAAGGCTGTAATCTTCCCTTTTATGCAAATTCTGATTGCAGATTCTGGCATTCCTGTTATTTGTGAATGGATAGAGTCTTTGTCCTCAGCCTTGCAGCTACAGGAAATAAACAGTGACCAGAGAGAGGGACAGCTACCCATGGGGAGGTGCTTTGGGCGATGTGTGCGATGGGTCGCGCGAGGTCTTTTATAGCCCGTTAGAGAAATAAAGTTATCATGAAAGTGATGGCAGCAGTTAAAACCATCAAAGCTTCTGCTGAAATGTGTTTCTGCTGTTATATATAAATTAATCAGCATCAGCGTCTATTCACAAGAATTCTGTTACGGCTTGAATATTGATAGGTTAGTTGCCATAGCAATTTGTATGCTGGTGCAGCTGAAAGGAAATTACCATCTGTAGTCAGACTTCCGCATCCAAAAGCATCTCCATTTATAGTGTTAGCTCTGCCTGTCTCTGAGGCAAGCCCCTGCTTGGTAAAACCCGACTGTATTGGCGCTCAGCGTTTAAGCCCAATTGCAGGTATATGACTAACACGTGCATCCTAAAGCCAGCGCTCCTGCCTCATATCAGTAGCCAAACGCAGGAGCACTTCCAATTCTAAGTCAGCGTTTATCATTATCACCGCCACCACCATTCAACCAATCTTTTTATATCTGTTCCATAGAGTGTCTCCTAATGGTTATCGTTTTATATTATTTCCAAGAAACCCAGTAAACCTGGCAGTGTTAAAACTGAACGAGCAGGGCCTCTTGGACAAATTGAAAAACAAGTGGTGGTACGACAAGGGAGAGTGCGGCAGCGGGGGCGGGGACTCCAAGGTCAGAGCCAGTTTGATAAACCCTGCGGGTAAACCCACCACCACTGAGAGTGGGAGGTGGGGTGGGAAGTGGGGGGAAGGGGAAGAGGGGGGGGGTAACCGGCAGGCCCGCGCTGCACCGCCACTCCAGCAACACTTAATCTCTCTGTGTGGTGTGGGGAAGAGCAAAGGGAAAGGACTGAGGGGGGTGATTGCTTGGCCGGCAGGGGATGAATTTGAAATCCATAGAGAGGGGAATTTTTGCATCATGTCTCCCTGCTCAAACAAAATAGCACTGATTTAAAATTGATCAGTGGCTGCTAATTAAAACAGCAAGGTTCCTCGTGTTGCGGCTCCCACGCATCCATTCTGGGACTATAGGTTTAGCTGTACAACATGGTTGATTTCAAATAGGAAAAAATCAAATTAAGAGAGCCTCGTGGCATAAGTGAGTGCAAGCAGTGTGCCGGTTACCCAAAGTGATATAGTAATACACATCTACTGCCTTAGAGAGCAAACCAACCGAGCTAGATGGAGTATTAATTCATATCACTTTGACTGATGTTTCTAATGATGTTTATGCAATATCTTTGTGTGCACGTGGGTGTGGTTTGTGTGACATTTTTCTTTTGTTATGTTTTTTTTTGCCAAGAAGCAAATCCAGGCATGTGTATCTATTTGCTGCTCTTTATGTGTCTGAATTAATAACATAAAATAACATGGTATAATATGTTATTTATGTTATTCCCTTATGGTTGGAAGAATCCCAGTAAACCTAGCGGTGTTGAAGCTCAATGAGCAAGCCGTCTTAGACAAACTGAAAAACAAATGGTGGTACGATAAAGGGGAGTGTGGCAGCAAGGACTCCGGAAGAAAGGTTAGTCTCCAACCCGAACCTGGCACCTCACAGCACCTCGCAGCACAACCCTCCTTTAATACTAGACCAGCCCAAAGGGGAGTCATGTGGCTCTGGCAGCGATACTGTAGTGGCCCAAATATAAGATGATGATTAAGGATAGCTCTCACCTGTTTATGGTTGAAAAATTGATTAAAATAGAGAAAAATAATGTTCTTATCGATGTTTTTCCATGCATCATTGCCTTTAAATAAGAATATAATAAATCTCAGGTCAGCCTAAAAGATTTGTTATTGCGATTTTTCTCCAGAAACAAAATATTTGGATTCAACTACTTATTTTAATTAATAGTAAACCAATAAAAATGCACAAATCAAAGTGAATGAAAGATGCTTTTTCTAGTGTAACTACTTCAGTCTTCACTCTGGAGAATGAATTGTAAAAAGTTTGCTACTGTGAGTAAGAAGATGGTGAAGAGATTGTTACATCTGTCCATCCATTCGTTTTCTTCCAGCTGAACTGTTACATTCGTAGTATATTAATATCTAACAATGTCTTTATGGGCTGGCAGTGATCAAAAGCGGCACCACTTGACCGCCTGTTCGATTCACTTCTACTCCAACATTAACCTTTGCCAACAAAGAAAAATTGCACTATTTAAAATAAGCCTGTGCACATATATGAATGGCAGGGAAATGGCATGGTAATTTTAATGTCACAAAAGGGTCATAAAGTCTGCAGCGTGAGTCATTAACATTGGTTCACAGCATTATCTATTAGACTTTTGCTTCATTTAAATGTAAATGTAAATGTAAAGGTGTATCCAGGAGGACAAGATGACATAGTGGGGCTTTATTTTATGTGCATCGATTGATCAGATCATATTTAGACTGTGTGAAAATTCAATAGCTACACTATACAGGCAAAAGTACTGGACCACCAAGAGCTGGAAACCCATACCATGAAGCTCCATGAAGGTGATTTCAAAGATTAAGAGGTGTGCCCCTACACTTTTGTATATATAAATAAATTTTATAAATTCATAGTTTTACAACCGTCATCGTTTTATGACAATTATACTGCCAGCTCTTATAGGATCCTCAGACTGCCTATCAGAGAGCACCTTGTGGCCTCACTAGCAAGTTTACTGAATTGATCAAAAGTTTTGTATATAAAAAAAGCATTTGATTACCAAAGTAAGAAATGAGTTTATTTTTATTTTTGTTCATTTCAAAATGTACATATTTTCACTTTGAAACAGGCCGACTGGAGTCTTGATCAATAGTAGCAGATATATGCCGAGGGCTTTCTCAGCAACACCAAAGCAAATGAACTCAATAGAGCTTACTGTGCAAGTGAATCGACAGCTCCAATATTCAAAGAAAAAAACATCTTCTGTTTTGATTACAAAAAGTAAATCTTCAAATGTGAAATGACTCCCCCTTTCAAACATGTACTCACCAGAAACACTGTCTTATAATTGGGCCAGTACTCTGGTGGTACTCTGCTGTTTATTTCTTCCCTCTGATGAGATTGTGTTGTCAGAGATTTAATGTTCACTCCCAGTGTGTAAATAAACAATGTGTGGTGGATTAGCAAGGACTGTTAAATTTAATTGCTAAACATTGGGACGATGTAGGTAGCAGGAATCCTTGTCCAATCCCGCAAGCCAATGTACACACACACAAAGTGTTAGCATAACATTATATTTGTGCAGTAGATGAAATATAAATTACTTAAGCAGGCTTTTTGAACGTAGGTATTTTCAGTCAAAAGGAATGAGAAACACAAAAGGGCATGAGGCGAGAAAGATGAAACATGAGCTATTGGCCTTTGCCTTTCTATATTAGCCTTTGTAATAATCCTGGCATCACGCATATGGATGCCCTGTCAATTCATATTAATGTATCAGGTCTGCCCACTGTACTTGCATACATTAGAGGTTTGTTATCTACTGTAAAATAGAGGGGAGTTTCTCCCGACAGAAAAGCTTTAGCAAATTAGTTTAGATAACTCCTTCCTCTGTTCCTCTGTGTGGCCCACTGAACTCTTCCATTGCTCGTATTGACATTTTTTATAATAGTTTATCAAATTATGTGCCATGAAGAGCTCCGTCTATGAGGAGCATGTTACAAACAAAATCAGAATAGTTATAAAGAGTTACATTTGAGGGTTTTTTGTAGGGTTCACAGTGGAGCTGTAGCCCATCCCAGCCATAAACTGTATATAAAGGATGGTGCGTTCATGTTTGAAAAGTAAAGCCATTGCAGAAGTGCCATAAACCTCCATTCCCCGCAGCAGGAGACGTCCCCTCTGATTAAAAACAAACCTTAGTAGAAACTTTTCTGACAATTAGATTGATTCAGTCGATAGTTTGAAGTCATGTTAAATGACACTAATCATTGTCCATGTGGCTGATAAATCAGGGTATGCTACCTTTTGTGACTAACATGCTGCAAACCAATGTTCATCCTCAGTTAAATACGCACCTCACTTACACATCTAGTTTCAAAGAAATAGCAAAAGTACCAAGCTTAAATATTTACAGTGGGACTTTGCTAAGCATTGGGTAAATTCACAGTGGCTACATATAACCTTTATATAGTCTACCATCCCAGTTTGACATTGGTTTAGGTACAGGGTTCAAATTCAACAGGTTACCAGTGCCTCCCAGGGAGACTGCAACTACTCTAATGAGACACCCTGAAAAAACATGATCAAACCCAGACTCTGCTTGGTGTGAGATGACAGCCACTGCACCACCTTGCCACCATATATATAACAGACTAAGCCTTAATTGTAATACATGCACATATGTACTTAAATTAAGTGATTAAGGTTGGGTTTTTTTACTTTATTGAATTCAGTGATTACTTTGATTCTGCTCTCAGATCTGTGTGCTAACAAGATAGTGAGAGCTAGCAGCAGTTAGGCTAGCATGCTCTTCCCAAAGCTAACAAAATAATTCCAGACACACCGAAAGGGATTTATTACTAACCACATCACACTTCAATTGTTTTCTGTGGCCACGAAATAACCTGTCCAGTGCTGATTATTTAGCATTCTCTCTCTCACTTCTACAGTTTTAATATAAAAAAAAAAATTAAAATCTCAAGACCAATTCTGGGAAGACTTTCAAATTCAGCTGACCAAACACAAATCAAGATTTCTTCTAGTGTTTTGGGGGGAAAAAACAGCAGACTCAGTCCTCCTTAGCACATAGTTTGGCACACTTCCCCTGCTATAGAGTATATCTACATATTTGGACAGAATTTAAATCCAGTATTGCCCTTTGGTTTAAAGTCAGTTTATCTGAGCAAACAAATTAACGCCTCAGTTTTATTTAGTGGCTAAAAACGACTCAACTTTGTCTATATGAGTGAGGAAAAACATTCCCCATATAATTTCATGAAACAGAATATTTAATATACAGAAAATATCAGTTTGGTAGGTTCACTGATTCAAGCCTTAATATTTAATACCCTCTGTGTATTACCAGCAGGCACAGATGCAACGTTAGGGGCCCTTTGCAGCAGAGATAAAACAACGCATAATATGAAATAATGTCAAACTAAAAACCTGTTTGTGCTGTTGTTGCATGAATGCATGTCTTATGGGGTGTGTTTATGCATATTACTTGTACCATTTCCTCACAAAAAAGTAATAATTTAAAAAGAAAACTGTCATTTGTATGAGTTTGACTTCACATTATGTAAAATGTAAGTCAGTGTGTAACACTATCTGGGGCCTGGCACACAAAGCGAATCGCATGTAGTCATGCACACACTATCTTTATTCTGATTGAAAATTTGGGGTCAGATGCTGGAACGTGGCTTAATACGGTCTGGTGTTTACGCAAGGATGCAGGTGCACTTAATCAGAGCGGCGTGACATGCAGAAGGAATGAAAATGTCACGAGTATTGTAGCGCACGACTGATCAGCTACCCGCTGCGTCCCTACTCTTGGTTCTTGTGCATTTACATCATAACAGGACGTGTGCAGGAAAGGAAAAGTACCAAGACTGAACAATTTACGTGATAAAATTCTTCTTTCTGATTGGTTTATGAAGAGGCGTAATCAGTTACACCTGCTTATACTGAGCTTTTCCACTCTTTGGGCTTTCCTTTAATAGAATCAGTATATTGGCTTCCGTATAAAGGCAGCCTCTAATATGGTTAACATTAATTAAATGTAAAATTAAGTCCACTAAACAGTGCATAAACACGGATAAAGTGTGAAATTTGGCTTGACATTCGCACTAAGTGGCAGGAAGTGAATTAGAGATACACAATACTTGAGGTAGGTAAGTATGAAATACTACAAAAAGAATATGCACTCGCGTAGGGTTATTAAACAGGGTTCAATATCATAGCTGACATATTAATTTGCTATGTAAGTCTGTTGTGGGAAATAATAATTTTGCCTTCCTCTCTCATGAAGACAACAATAAATCCCAACTCTAGTCTAAGACAGAGCATAACCTAAAAGTGTTTTATTATGATGTCTCTGTAAAGTATGAGTTCTTTTTTAGTTTTAAATTAAGTTTTTTTTTTTTTTAGTTTGTAGCTGTATATGATAGTGTCATCACATGTTACATTTGCCTTAAATTATCTGTTCCTGTAGCGACAGAATAAGTAAGTTATGTAAATGTAAGCAGTCACTAAAAGCTCGTCATTGGAGTTAACTTGCAGCGGCAGATATTGTTTGTGTCTTTTGGAAGTACTGGCTTTGTGAGAAGACTAGCTGCACTACAAATTATTCATGATATCCTTTTTATAGGGACAGGTGATAAAATGAGCCAAATGTTGAGGGAGCGTTCTTAAGCCCAATTCATGCTTAAGGATGTTTTGATGAATCATTGGAGCCTGCAGTGGGTATCAGTCTGTGCCAACATAAACTCACTCGGGCCTTCTGACTGGAACACCATTCTCTAACTTTGACTCATCGTACCTTCAAGCTGCCTTTTGAGTCCTACTTTCGCATGCTGAAGTTTTTGGGGTTTTTTTTATACTACCTGTTTTGTAGGGGCCTCTGTTTTGTAACCGCACACACAAAGGTCTTTCAAATATTTATGACTTAACTTTCTCAGAAAAGCAAAGTCACTGAACCAGTCTTACAGGATAACTATGTGCCCTTTGCACCTTTCGTTTTAACACTTGCGGTATTTACTACGGCTGCTTGGATCTTATAAGAAGGTGTCCCCCCCCCCCTCCGCCCATTTAGTTCTCCTCACCAAGTTCACCAAGATAAAAAAAGCCAAAGTTAGATCCAAAGTCAAAAGCTGCTTTGTGAGCCAGGTCTCTAAAATATAATGTCATCACAGCTATTTTCTTTTTGTGTGGTTAAGTGTGTTTTTGCCTGTTGATTTTGTGTCATGTCATGTGCCTTAATGGTTGAGGCTTTTTCTTTACAATGTGGGTTTTTACTGTTAAGTAAGTACGTTTGGATTAGTGTGGGTTAAACAGTAGTGTGCAAAAAATCTTGAGCCACCTCTCATTTATTAATATTTTATTTGCAATGAACAAGATTATTGTTCACACTTCCTGAGCAATGGTTCATCTTTTTTGCTCCTTTCTTTCACTCTTTTTCAATCTATTCCTAGTTCCTGAAGCCGCTGAACAGTGATCTGTGAATGTCAAGCAGAAAAAGACATCAAGTCTGGGGATGAGCCAATGTTTTGTCTACTTATCAAACTACTTTTAAACTGCATCTTTAGGCACTTTGTTATAAGAAGTCTGCAGCCAAAACACATAATTTGTTCCTATTTCTTTCCCTGAATCTAAAAAAAATGGAAAAGATAACACAGTGTGATGGTCATAAAACTTTAATTTATAATAATCAAAAGGGTGATTCTCAAAACCTTAGCGTATCTTGATATACAGAAAAGAAAAGCAGATTTTAATCCAATGTGCAATGTCATCTATTTTTTTTTTTAGCACGATATTGATACCAAACACACTGCAAATGTTATATACTGTATTTCCAAGTGTGGTTGCACATTTTTCAATAAGTCATTGCGTGGTTTGTCCAGTTTTACTAAGAAAAATATAAAGAAGTCAGGGGTGGCTCAATATTTTTGTCTGTATTTGTCATTTTGCTGCACATGTACTCCATTTGAGTCATTTCACTTATGATTTCTGTCTGTGAAAGTTAGTTTGTAGGTAAATGTGTGTGTGTGTGTGTGTGTGTGTGTGTGAGAGAGAGAGAGAGAGTCCAATTTTATGTCATATACTGCCAGCACTTTTGCCTCCTCACCACTTGGCTCCGCCCTCCTTCCTCCAGGACAAGACCAGCGCTCTGAGCCTCAGCAATGTGGCGGGAGTCTTCTACATCCTGATTGGAGGCCTGGGCCTGGCCATGCTGGTGGCACTGGTGGAGTTCTGCTACAAGTCCAGGACCGAGTCGCGCCGAATGAAGGTGTCCACCGCGCGAGCTGCTGCTGCCTCAGCTGCTCAGGCCTTTCACTGCTCAGCCTTAGACAGTGGTGCTAGCGCCCCCTACACAGAGCTGCAGAGCTACGGCCTGTACGCCAACAACACTGTTAAGATATAAGGGCAGAGCACAGCCACGGGGTAGGAAACGCTGTGATCAAGCCATGATGATGATGATGATGATGATGATGATGACATCTGCCTCCACACCCCCTCCCCCGCCCATCTAACCGTGATCACAGTAGGGCCTCTCACGGCTTCCACCACAGTGCAAACGCTCTCCTGTACTTCTCTCTACCTCTGCCGCTCCCTCGCTCAGTCTTTATGTCACTGATCTCCTGCAGTGTCGTTCAATCACTTGATTCCAAAATTGCCCTTATGCCTGTTTCGTCACGTTCGAGAAGTAAGTTTTCAGCGCAGTCACTTAGAGTTTCATGTGTTAATGTGGCAGAATTGTTAGCATGTAGCATTTTTTTATTATGTAGTTAGTTTTTGCCTTTAAAGTCACATGTAGATGGATTATTTGTCGCTATATGTTGTTCTCTAACTTATATTTCCTTCTTGATTGTGTGGTTAAGTACACATGTTGCTTTTCGATGTCACACTACACAATGATCCTCACAGGCCTTTTGTTAAGTCCCATTACTTAACCCATTACAAAAATCTACCACAGCACAGGTATAAAGGCAATTTGAATCACAGTGGTACATCTATCTACTTCTGTCCCTCTGAGCAATTCTCTGCCTTACTCCTTCTTCTCTTTTTGCTGACTGTCTCGCAAACGCAGGCCCCATTGTGGTGAACATCGTTTATATGTATACCATAAGGCAGACTTGGTGCGGCTCGCATGTCTTCCATCCCTGCTTTGACCTCGAAAAGTCTTAACTCAAACTGCTGTTATGTTCACAGATCTAAAATGCTAGGACTTGTTGCTGTATACTTTACTGCTAGATGTGAGGCTTCGTCTTTAGCAGCTGTTAGTTATCAGCTTCGTGGATCAATTTACAACAAACAGCCTCTGATTTATTCTTCCAGCTTCAAAGCCCCCCCCTCCCGGGGGCGCACTGATATCGTTTTCATGTAAACAGAAAAAAAAAATGCAGGCCGAATGCGAGGAGTGATCGTCTACACGAAATCTCTTATGTTTTAATCAGCTCACAAAGGGGGCCACCTGATCAGTATGCTGAAGAGAATGGCGAGGAGCCTATTAGTCCAGCCGTGCCTTTATGCTGTTTGACTTGAAAGAAACAACAACGCCGTTCCAATTAGAGGCCGGTGTAATTCTCCAATCCCCGTGCAGCACTTACTGGTCGCTTCAGATCGCACTTGCTTTGCCCGATTTATTCAGCTATAGAATGTGGACCGACAGCGAAGTGGCACGCGTGGGCACGTGCACACACACACCCAAGCTTCACACGTCATTAAGTCAGCATTCGAGCCTAGTGGCTTTTATTGCACTAGGCTGGAGAATGAAGCTATTAAACCAATGAGTGAAGCCTCAGCTCCCTTCTCTCTGCCCACCCTTCACTCCGCTCCTCCTGCTACAAATTGGGACATTTGATGCACAATATCTGGTACCCAAATTTTAACACTAGCAAATATAGCTGATAAGGAATGTTTAACAGTTCACCTGCTCCAGATTTTTTGGCATGCCCACACAGCATTCAGAAAGGAACATACGCACATGCAGCAGACTCTTTTGTGCGTGCATTAGCGCAAAAAAAAAAAGACTAGAAAAATGTTGAACCTCTCTGCAGACATTATCTGTGTGCTGCTAGCTCAAACTGTTGCATTCACCGTTCTGATTACAAGATAACGCATGTGTGCACAAATCCACCAAAAGCTGATCTGTGGGCTAATTGCGATGGTTTTCTTTCCGACAGCAATCCATCAACGACGCCATGCGCTGCTCCACCCTGACCAGGATGAGTGGCAATGGGAGCGGCGGAGAGAACGGACGAATCCTCACCCACGACTTCCCCAAGACCGTTCAGACGCTGCCCTGCATGAGCCACACCGCCAGCATGGGACTGGGTGCCTCCGGCATGTGATCATCATATTACTGTGCTGGCGGCGAGGGGATAGGCAGGGTGGGGCAGAAGACGACGAGCACAGGACTCTAACAACCTCAAAAAAAAAAAAAACAACCCATGGCTGTCCGGTTTGACCCATCTATTCTCCCGGCTTTCCCAACTTGAACAAAAACTTACTGCCAAAACGGACTCTTAAAAGCACCGCTCCTCGCAAATGATGAACAGAGAATTGCAACCTTTTTTTTTTCTTTTTTTTTTTTTTTAAATAAGTAGGTGTTTAA
>VUQR01011257.1:2493-31594 GCA_015108515.1 Hemichromis elongatus
TCCACAATGGGAGTCATGTTCATTCAGCAATGCTTTGTTTAAAAGATGTGCTCCTCTCATGAACGCTACATGACCCTTAACTGGTTTTGATATATAAAATGTGTATAATAGTCCTATTTAGATCTCTAAATATAGGAATACTTGTTATAATGACAGGTAAATTATAAGTGATCTGTTCCAACCTCGACATAATAGTCCTGTAATGACTGGGTGTGCGTGAGCGCTTGTTCTTCCTTGTCTGAGAAACACTTCGCAGTGACCTCGTCCCTCCCTCCTCCATCTTTTCTTTCCTCCCTCCTTATCTTCATTTTCTCATTCCTGCTGACTAATACTCCCCTCCCTCACTTTCAGGATGCCTTCGTGCACACACACATGCACAAATGTGGTATTGGTACTCTTTCTCTCCTTGTCTATCCACACGTTTTTCTCCTTTGCATTTTACTCACCTTTTTCATTGACAATTTATTTTTTATCTAACTCTCATCTCTCTTTTTGTCTCTCCTGTATTTCTTACCATCCTTCACCCTCCCTGCTCCCTCTCTCTCTGCTCCCTCTCTCTCTCTCTCTCTCTCTCTCTCTCTCCCTCCCTCCCTCCCCCCTCTTGCTCCCTTTGGTTGGCTGTTTTGCAGGCAGCCCGGGCTCTGCAGCTGCAGCGGGCCAGCTCCTGTGATGCTCTGTTAGCTACGGCCACAGCAGCAGCAGCAACAGCGAGAGGAGGAGGGGAGGAGGAGGATGGCACAGGGATGGAGCTCACCCAGCTCCTCGACCGAATCAGAGCGCAGTGCGAACAGAGCAGACTCCCCAGCCCGGGGGAGAGACACCTCGGCCTGGGCGCCAACTCAAATCCAGCCTCCGGCTTGGTCGGGCCTCCTCGTGCTGGAGCTGGAGCAGCAGCAGCAGCATCCAGAACACACAGAGGAGCCCTCAGTGAGGTACGCATCCACTCTTACACAATCTTCACTTGTCTTTTTGTTTTCTGAGCGCGATGGCCCTGATCTGTGCCAGTCCGACACACCCTCAGGACCAACTCCAGGCTGTCCCACAGGCAGGGTGATGTATGTGCCCTGCTGGAGTCACAGGGTTGATGTGGCATTTGTTGACTGGGGTAAAAAGCTTGAAACCTCTCCTTCCTTGCTATATGGCCTGTTTGTGTGGATATTTGTCTCATTTCTCTCTTCATCTAAACACAGTAGTGGTGGTCTGTGTGAATAATCCCTCACCTTCATTAAATATTTATGACCCAAAATACAACCTGAGCATCCTCATCCTGTGTCTACTAATAGCAGCTTTGTTTTGTTTTGACGTTTCCGCTCTTATTTTAGCTCAGCTGGCCTCTTTTCTAGGAAAAACACAGTCCAGAAGCCGTTTATTCTTCAACGGCGCCATGACTTTGGTGTGACAGCAACAATAAAGTGCCTTCGCCAAGGGCTGAGAGCGACCACGGCACTAAATCAGGGCAGGTTTTATTAAATGCTGCTGTTTACATCAGACCCACTAACAGCAGCACAATGCTGCAGTCAAGAGCTGACAACATGGCCATAAAAGATTTTAGATTCAAAGACAGCGTTTCACATGTTTCTGAGGAATGTTCTTCCCAAAATTAAATTCAAGTATTTTTCCTCTTATCTGTAGGAATTAAGGCAAGGAACATTTGCGTAGCTGAAATGAATTGTTTTGTTGGGGTCATGGATAGTTACTGTACTTTAAGTGATTTATTAGTACGTGGAGGATTACTAGCTTTTATTTTTGTTGTCCTGTTCTGTGTGGACGTGGACACCAGTATGCAGACGAACACACAGGCAGGTGGAAACAAAGTCCGAAAGGTAACTAAATCCAGGAGTTTGGGGAGAACACAGAAGCAGGAAAAAATAGACCAACCAGGAAATGGGACAGGAAGGAATAACAAATGCTCCAACAAAGGACAAAGGACTGACTGGGCTTATGCACACGCTAAGGGATAATGGGAATTGGACACAGCTGTAGGAAGCACAACAAACAGGGAAGATGAGACGAGGGGAAGTAAATTTGAGCGCATGGTGCAAGGACAGCTGACTTATCAAAATAAAAGAGGAAGTGAAATAAAACTAAATGGAGAAACAAACAAACCTGATGGAGGGGAATTGACACAAAAATGTGAAACTTAACTTTAAACAACCAAAAACTGAGAGTGGAACTAAACTAAAACATAAATAAAGAACAATGCAACCAAAACTAGAACCAGGAACAAATGCAGACTAAGAACCACCAAAAGACATTTAAATAAAACTTAAGACACGCCAGGCCCTCGACACCCATCTGTGCAGCATTAGGAGCCTCTGTCTCTATTTTACCTGCTAATTAAACTAAGCAGGCAAAAATATTTCCAATATTTCTAAACTCCAGAAACATTAGTAGAATCACATAGCTCCAACTTGGTTTTTCAGTCTCCGAGAACAGAGCTGCAACATGGCAGGTGGATGATGGCCTCGGTTTCAGATTGTGACAAACTGGTAAAAGACGAGTGTCGCTTTATTCAAACCTAGTGTTTGTTGCCATTTGCGTACTCATAGCTCTATATTCCTGAAATTAAGACTATTTGCCAAATATATAATTATCTGTTTTAAAATCAATCTCGTGTCCATATTGTTTTGTGGGTGTGAACTGCCTGGTTCAGGCACATCTGCATTTTCCTTTACACACGGGACGATCACCTTGTTATCAAAGTGCCAAATATGACATAAACAGCTCAGCAGCAGTGGATTTTCAGAGACCGTAATCTGGTTGCTGAAAAAAAGTATAAAGAGCTGCACAAGCCAGAAAGAAATTATAAAAATATCTATATAATAATATAATAAATAATATGTAGGTTTGATTTTAGGATAAGCTGTCTGAATACTGTGTAAGATTATACAGAGCAACCCTTTTGTCCCTGGGAACATTTACAATGTTTACCTTATGAAATGTCAAAGTCTTAGTGCAAAATAGACTAAAGAATCCAAACCTCCATCCGTGCGTGACTTCTGTCATCACATTCAGTTATAGCAAAGCTCTTTAATCTTAAAGGCGCCAAGTGGAGTTCTCTCTAAACAAACAAAGGTCCAGTTTAGATTTAGATTTTTTTAAAAAGTGTGAAGTGGAATCACGGCGGATGTAATTCAAGCTTTGTGTAACTGTAATAACGTCGAGATGATGTCATGTTCAGCCCTGCAGTTTTCGTGCTTCTGGAAATGAAGATGAAGAGACTTTATATATGAAAGTGCTGCATCACTGTGGTGCTCTCACGCTTCGCGGTAATGCAAGCGTGAGTCTGAACAAACAACAACAAACGGTATTAGAAGCAAATTAAAATGATAACAGAATGAAAAGAAGAGCAAAACACAGAAAGAGCAAAAAATGTATGAAAAGATATGACATATGAAAGCAGATCAAATGTAAATATTTACCCGAGCTGTTCCACAACAACAATATTAACCCAGCAATACGATACACATAATAATTTAATAACAGTTATGCTCCACATATAACTGCCTCATTATACTTCACAGAAATGTTCTTATGTAACATAATTTAACACCAAAACAACCTTTTCTGTATTTATTTGGACTTTATACACGTACATCAACCAACAGAAGACATCCATTAAAGTACTGGAAGTAATGTAGGTGTCCTATAGAGCTCGCTTCAAGAGGATGTTCATATCAAACATGGACAAAGTTTTAAATAAAAATGTATGCATATGCAAAAGTATATGCCAGCACCGTAATCCCTTTGAATCCCTTTTTTTATTATTTTGGATTTTCCAGATGTCGTAGAGAGACTTTTTTCCTAATATGGTCTTCTCAGGCGGAGAGGGGAATAACCATACAGATATTTTGAACTGTGAACCATGCAAATCTACTTCAGCTGAATCCAAGAACAAAAACAATAAGACTTCTAGATAAGATAGGAGATAGCAGGAGTTAAGTCCACCGTCAGGTCAGGTCTTGTTTGCCAGTGTTATCATCAATGATCTGCGGATTTCAGCTTAATGCTGGCCTAAATGAATTCTGAATGTCTCCTTGATTAAAGATATTTTTTTTTATTTGTTGCAACAGATAAATGGAGTCAGTGAAGTAACAAATTTTACAGGAAGGTATCTTGTGTAACTTTGTTTAATCTGTCAAAATATTGTCAGAAGTGCTGAGAAAGCTTCCCCGCTCTGCTGCGTTTTAACGGGGCGAGGACGAAGGGCGTGAAACGCCTCCAGCTGTGCGGTGTGTGGACAGCTGTGTGTGCACGCTGTCTGCTCCGCTGTCTGTTTACCTCGCACTGAAACGCACATCACCAACAGCACCACCTGTGGCTGCTTCGCCGCTTTGTCTCCGATGGGAAAAAGTACTTACTCATAAGCTGTGTGTGTCATTGCGTGAGGAGGCTGCTTGTCCTCTGTTTTGTTTACATAGTACAGATATTAAATCCAGTAATGACATCTCATCAGCTACGTTTCATTAACACAAATATGAAACCACTTGTGTTTGTTTTGTAAGTGGGAAAATAAAATAGGTAGGTGTGTGAGTGTTTGGCTAAGAGGCCGGTGGTGTTGGGAATCACACCTTTTTAAACATCTGGCCCCCCTCTCGTCGTGCAGGAAGAGGCAGCGTGGGCGCAGGTAAGCCTCGGCGGCGCCGCCCTGAGGGAGGCACGGGCCGAGCTAGCCGAGGCCAGGAAGCAGTGGCACTCGCTACAAGTGGAGATTGAGACCCTACATGCTTTGGTAAGAAAACACAAGTATCTCCAGTTATCTTTCACACTGTTAACACTGCTTCCACGGCACATGGCAGATTGCCTGTGATAAGACGGCAATAAGAAGAAAAAAAACTGTCTTTTAATAATGTTTCAACTTATCAACCAACTGGTGTGTTGACATTACATCTGTGCCAAAGTATATAAAAGGTTTCTATCTTTCAATCACAGCTTCTCGCCTCAAGATACCTTATTATTTAGACTACAATGACCTGGATGGCTGAGAACCTTCACAGACATACCTTATTATTATTTTTTCATTATCAGAGCTGCTTTCATAAACATTGTGTAACTGATTCAATAACTGCAATTCATAGAAAGTCTAAGGAGTGAAAACTGTAACAAAAAGTAGAAAAAGTCATGAATACCCAACAACAGCTGCTTTTATGGACTTTAGCGTTTTGGATGTGAATGAACCCACAGAATTAGGAGGAAAAAAAACCCTAAAGATCAGACAAAACCCTGTATGTTGTAAGTTGGCAATGGTGGGAAGGAAGAACTCATTTTTAACAGGAAGAAACCTCCAACAGAACGAGGCTCATGGAGGAAGAGCCGCCTACTATGAACCATTTGAAGGTGAGGAGAAAGGGAAGAGAGAAAAGAGGGCCATAGTAAGACAGGAACAGCACAAAACAGGCATTAAACGAGAGGAGAAAGGAGTGAAGAAGAAACCCTTCTTGCATCATTGGTAGTCACCTGATCCAGCCTTAGATTTAAAAATGCTAGAAGATTTTCCTTTCATCATTAACGCCCCCGTCTGGAGAGCTCTCGCTCTAAAGCATTTTGTTTCTTGATGTTAAAGTTAAAATTAAATTGTTTAAATTAACTTGTAAAAGTGTTTTATTTAATATCGTTTTGTATTCACTGCATTCCTTTTAAAGAAAGCAAAGACCATCGAGTGATGATTCTAATAGCTCTTTACTTTCTGGTGTCCAGGAGAAAGGCCTGGAGACCTCCCTCCAGCACACCCAGCGGCTGTACTCCAGCCAGCTGCAGGACCTCTCCCAGGTGATCGCTGGGCTGGAGAGCGAGCTCGAGCAGGTGAGGAGCGGGTTGGTCACCCAGCGCCAGCGCCACAGCCAGCTTCTCAACACCAAGATGAGGCTGGAGAGAGAGATCGCCACTTACCGCCGTCTGCTGGAGCGTGAAGAGGGAAGGTGAGCGCGAGACGGAGATAAAGGGAGAGGAATCTTTAAAGGAAACTGGAAGGATAATTGAGCTGGAATTTTGTGGTTTTAGAGTTCTTCCTTGTCTTTACAGTTCATTCAAATGTCTTCCTTGAGAGATCGTGCATCAAGAAGCAAAGTCTGACAAACTTGGCACGCCTAATGCACAAAGTAAACGATATTACTTCTTGATTGTTTTCTTTAACTCGAGCTGTCAAACTTTTATGAGTTGGCACTTTCAAATCTTAGCCTTAATCTTTTGGATTATGTTGAATTTACTGAGGATTTTTAAATTAAAAATCCACAGTAACTGCAAGTTGAGACGTACTCGGGCCCCGCTGTCCGCCCACACAACGTAGTGACACATAATCACATTTCTGTTAAACTGAAATGAAGATGACAAACTCTCCGCCTCATAGCCTGAAAATCCAGCTGTGTCTTTAATTACATGAGCTGACAGAATCCAGACAGAAGAGACGTCTTTGTCTGGCTTTTTCTGCAAGCACCAAGCTGTTTTATAGGAGGATATTCAGCTCTCCTGACATGGCCTTTAATTATCTCCTTCCATTTGGACGATAGATTCTCCTGAGATGCTCCAACACATTTGGCGCATCAACCACTCTGTTGTGGTTTTACAGCTAGGAGACATCAGTTTGAGTTCACGCCACATAGGTAACAGGCAGAGTGGAGAGCTGCCTTTGATTTGTCTCATCTCTTTAGATTAATGCCGGTGACGCAAAGAGAGGCAGGACACGGCATATGAAATTTCTATTGTTTAGTCTCATTTGAGAAGGGTGGCATTGAGTGGGCAGGATACAACACAATAAAACAACAAAAAAAAGAGGCGAGCAGAGCATCTGCATGCATTAAAAACAAGTCTCACTGAAGCTCAGCGCATAAATCCGCTGAGGTTTCTGAAATGAAATAAAAAGCGGAAAAGACGATTCTGAAAGGTCACGCCACAATACTTTAAGATCATCGGTCCAGAGAGGATGTTGCTATTGTCGTTTGCACCACACAGTGTTAATGTAGTAGATGAATTGTTAAGTTAAGCTCATGTTTCAGTGAGGTTGTAGGACACATTGCACAGCGCTGCATCATTCAGCTCCAGCTGCTCTCACAACCTGAACACACACACACTTTGAAGGCCTTTCCAGCTCACTGTTAGCATGCTAACATCTGCCAAACTTCACCAGGATGCAAAACACAAAGCAAACTTTGAAAACGGCTCTCTGGCATTAGCAACTGGCACGCCAGAACTGCGGCTCAATTTCTCAAAACTCTGAATACAGACTGCTTTGTCAAAAACTCCACACATCAAAGGCCTCAAAACAATGTTCTCTCTCTTCAAACCGAATCCTCCCCCCCAAATCATTACACACTGCTATTCTGTGCTTATGTTTTATAGAACATCAAAGAAATTCGACGCACACACACTAATTTTTGTGTTTGTGTATATTTTGACTTGCACGAACGCCTCTTACTTATTCAAATGTAGACAAGCGTAGCAACTTTAATCATTTTATGTTTATAACAAAACTCTATTTTACCTGTACAGTACAGGTACAACGAGAATGACAACAAAAATCGATGCACAGGTTTGTATGTATATGTTTGTATACATGGCCGCCTATCACCTCAATAATGGGCGGGGTAATGTCAACGAACCTTGGCACTAACATCAAACAGCGTATTAGCGTCTGCGTATTTTTTAAATGGCTTATTATAACCTCCAGTTCTTTTGATTCACATATTCATCATCCTCCAAGTGTGACATCGCGTTCTTCATTTGTGTTCGTTGTCCTCCCCGCTGAGGTTAAACAGGCCCAACATGAGCGAGACTAATTGGCTGTCAGGATGTTGGGTTTTGATGTCCAGCGTTGATGCGGGCGAGCGAAGTGTGCAGAACAACGTCTCTGAGCGAGAGTTTAACAGTGTGGAGTGATGTTACTGTTACACGAGCTTCGTGCTTTCAGAATTGTGTGCGTAGTTGAAAATGAACGTCCAAAAGGGCCGATTAGTATCTGAGAATTTATTTTTTTGACAGCTCTGACAGAGATGCTGTGCTTCAGACCTTGTTTTATGTTTGCTACGTGCTCTTAGACGGGTGTTTGATGAGGTTTCTTTAAAGTATAAAGCGCCTTGTTTTGAATAAAATTCAGTTCAGTTCCATTCAGTTATTTTTATTAAACCTATTTATGTGTCCATTCGAGTTTGTACTGGCTGAACTTTTTTAAATTCACACGTTTTTGTTTTGTTTTTTCCTTTTCTGTGTTTATCCCTCGCACAGTCTTCAGCTAATCTGCTTTTAGTTTCACGTTAGCATAAAGCATGGGAATTTCCTGGGAATTAAAATGAGATGATGAAAGCAGACGACTAAGAAGCAGTTGGGGCGGTAATGGGAATATCCAACAATTTTAAAATTAGTAGTAACTTCAGGAAGTTATAATTGCTTTAACTATGGAGAGAGCTCCTGCCTGCATAAACATGTATTAGTAGTCGTGGCTTCCACAGAACATTATTGTGGACATGAACGCAAAGCGGAGAGCTAACAACAAGCAGTCTGGTTACAGCATAGATACTGTATGCTTTATTCTGCAGAGAAGCAGAAGTAAAGAACTGTGACTCAGTAAATGTTGTTTCCATGTATAATCAAACCAAGAGCTTTCTGTGCTTATTATTAGCATTATTTAATATTATATTCACAATATTGCACTGAGGAGTTTTTCCACAGAAAAGATATTGTAATATCACTACCAACACACAATTGTGTTGGTAATTATACCACATCTTTGCATCTTTATGTGCCCGCAGATACATGGGTCGTACTGCGCAGCCGATGGCTCTGCGGCCATGGAGGTCTTTGGTCGTGGAGCCAAAGGAGAATGGACTAGAAAACGGCTTCAGCGACCCCGTCGTTACTCCGGACGAACCCAAGTCAGAGCCCCTGCCTGACATACCTTCACTCCTCCCAATAGAAAACGGGCTGAGGAAAAGCATGTTGTACAGACAGCGAAGCCTGGTGATACTGACAGGTAAGACACGCATGTACCTCACTGTGCTGAGCAAACCAGTCCCTCTTTGATTTAAGGTGTCTCTCATACAGAGTGTCATAATCACATGGCTGAAACATGGAGCCCACGTGAAAGTGTCAGAAAACTGCAGTTCTGCTAATGACCACTTGAGGTCGGAAACATTTTGACCTCATAACAACTGTACAGTTATTATTAATGGCAAAATAATGAGTTTAAATATTAATAATTCTTTCATCTAGAGACTGGCATTAGTGGTGTGAGGTTATTGTCCAATAAACTTCAACTCCACTCATTTGAATCAGTAAACTCAAATCCTTCGAACACACGTCGTGTTGTCGGTGTTGTTGCAAACTGAAACATCTGTAATGGATTATTTGACTATTATTTGACTTGAGATTAGTTGCACTTGGAGATAATTCAAGAAGTGTTTCATCTGCAAAATATATTGATGCAGCTCTCCAACAAAACTAGACAGCATTACAATTTTTTTTGAATTATGGTGACTTCTGGCTCCAGAAACCAACACGGTAGCTTAAATGCTAACACCAAACCCAACAGGTAACGTCACAGTGGCTATGTCCATCTTTTATATACAGTGTATGGGCTTCAAATCAACTGTGCAGCACTAAGTGGGACATCTCACATCATACTGACAGAAAGATATAGCCACCATGTAGCCACCAACACTATTCCTTAATTTTTCTTTTTATTGAGCCTGACTTAAACACAGGGCATCATAAAGACAGGCAGACAGGGAATACTACAAGAGATTTCAATGGACTTGAATGGACAGGGACGCTCTGCAAGTAGGCTGCAGGACATTGTGATTACTGTATAAATATACAACTCTTAGTCACCTTGTCTAGCACAGAGGCCATAATAGGAAAATATAGTTATGTAACACGAGCTTCATAGGAGAGCTTCGGATAATTTACATGGGAACAAATGATATGTAAAGTCTTTTAGTCGCATTGGTAATTTTATTTTTCAGCCCTGGCATCAGTCTCTTTTCAGTGCATTCCTCTTTATTGATGGAAAAGTGATAACACGCCTTCTCGTTGCAGTCATTTCTTATTATGGTTTGTCTTTAACGTCTTCTCGCAGAGCCAGAACTAGACAAAGACTTGCCAATCTCCACTGTGAAGACTCAGGAGATTCTTCAAGGCAATGTGGTGCAAGAGAGTGCAGAGGGTCACGGCACCATTGAGTAAGTATTGATCTCTGTGCTCCCCCTTGGCCTGCAGTCAGCGTCTCTGCTTCAGTCTGAAATGTAGGCATTTTCTAATAGTAACCGCTAATTACGTCACAGAGATAAATCCCTATTGCGACTGCAAAAATATCTTACTCATGTAATCTCCTGAAGCTTGAACACCTTTCAATTAGTCTTTGTATTAGTTCACAAGCATGCAGTCACCGTGCTCCACTCCCCGGCGACGTCTAGGCGAACAGAAGCATTCCCTTCACACATCGAACGAGTTAGGAGAGAGAAAACATTTAACTCACAAGTTCCCATGAGTAATTCCTCACAGGGTTGCATGGGAATTCTCCTCCTTTAATGGCTTGTGTTTGATGTGGAGATACTCGCCTGGTATGCATGCTTCAGGGCGTGACACCTGTTATTGTTGGACGAGACATGGGTGGAAGTCTTTGTTCGTGCTTCAGGTATTACTAGCCAGAGACACACAGCCACGCATACACGCTTGCATAATGTCCTCAGAGAGCTGCAGATGCAAAGAGGCGCAGTTGCTCTGCCAGCCCAGCAGCTTTCAGTCATGTCCTCACACTTTCCCCTGAGTGTTCTGTTGTTTGCTTTAAACATCCTGTTATTTTCTACACTTTGCAGCTGACCGCGCTCGCTCACAACAAAGACGGACGACCCGTGTGTATTATTTTGTTGTGCTA
Source organism: Hemichromis elongatus (assembly GCA_015108515.1). Classification (NCBI taxonomy): domain Eukaryota; kingdom Metazoa; phylum Chordata; class Actinopteri; order Cichliformes; family Cichlidae; genus Hemichromis; species Hemichromis elongatus. Next base: position 13,358 of record VUQR01011257.1, read on the forward strand.
TTGCTGGGAGGGCCTCTTGCATAGTTTGACCTTGTTGTTTTTTAATTAGACTACGCCTTGCTTTTCTTCCCTTGCTAAAGATAATAAGTACGAATGCACTCTGCTGACTTATGTGGGCATATTTGATTGTCAAATAAGATTAGGGTTAGCTGATGTCAGCAGATGTCTGCTTTGTCACATTCCAGTTTCATGCTGGTTAAATGTGCAAAACATTGTGCGACGAGGGGCTGAAAGACATTCCCACGAAAAAAATTCGAGAAATGAAAAAGAGCAAGAACTAAGTAAAACTGTCTGTTTAAACTAATCATTGTTGTCAGGAGCAAAGGAAGTGATAACAGTGACTCCAATGGCAACTGGAGACCTGAGAAAGTCAATGACATTCAGTGACTGAAAGTGATGAAGGATAAGATAACTACTGGTGACAGCTATCAGCATCAGAAAAAGTGACTGATATATGACAGGCTGGTTCATACATTAGCGTAACCTCTGTGACCAGAGCCTGGAATATCCACTAGTGTGCAGCAGTGCACGGACACGTGTCCTGAGCGAGGCTCCTGTCTGCAGTTAGTGATCAAACCGGTGTTTCATCGGTATCTGCAGACTTCAAATTTCTAGTATACTGGGAGATAATTACCAGGACTTCTTTAACAATGAATCGATCATAGTGAAAACCCCACAGACAACTCTATCGCCTGCTGTAGTCCACACTGCCTATACACAGCCTTTTAGTACATGGCTAATTTGTTTGACCTCGTAGCTTGCATAGAAGCTTATTTCTAGTCCAGGCAGACAGAAAAGGTCCGATAAAGCCACTGCATGAGCCTGATAACACCAGCCAGCCGAAGGCCGAATGGAGAGTAAATATTGCATTACAATCGGGAACGCTACGGCTGAAAAAAGATTATTTCCACTGATGTGGGGAAAGCAGCAGCGATACCCCAGCAAATAAAAGAGCCTTCATCAAGACAAGAGATGGATGCAGATGCAAAAGCAACCGTAGGCAGGCTAAAACAATTAAAAACATGAGATACCTGGGATACAGGTGGAGTGAAATATTTAGTTTTTTATATGTGCTGGGTTTCTTTTTTGTTTTGTTTTGTTTTGTTTTGTTTTTCAGAAGGAGCCCTCATCACTAAATGTGGTTTTTACTGTATCCAGAAAATCTACTGGTTTTGAAAGAGTGAGGTGGAACGTTTAGGGAGAACAGGCTTTTTCCTGGCAACCCGTACAAACAAGCCATACTTGTTTAGTCTATTTCTAATTGAACTCTCATGAACCTCCACATTTCAGTTGCTAACTGAGGCCTGTGGGCTCAGACCCCACAGTTTCTCTGAACACTTTCTCTGAACGCTGCACGGTCCGACCTCGGTGTGGATTCGCTGCGGCGTCCACTCCTGGGATGACGGACAATGCTAATGTTTTCCACTTGTGAAAGTGAAACGAAGGATTTCAAATAGTTTGGAAATGTTGTGATAACCTTTCCCAGAATGACGGGCAGCAACGATTGCATGTCTGAGATCATTGTGGGTTTTCTTCATCATTATGTTAACACACACCCGATTGCTCCACACCATCAAACTGTCAAAACCTCTGCTTTTACAGCAGTGCTCACCCCTCTGTGTATAGAGCTGCTGCTGATTAAATCAAGTGCATTTGATTAGAAGCTACTTGGAAGCAGTCCTGTGTAAATGTAATTTTTATGTCTTGATGCATGCTCCAGCACCCAGGTGAGGAAGTCCCAAAAAGTTGATTCTGTTCATCTGGATGTGACGTTGCTGGTTTTGAGTGGAGAGCCGAGGAACACATTTACATGCAAAGGGAAAGACGGTCTCTGAGTTGAGGAGGGGGCCTAAGGCTACATCTGTCACCATCTTTCAATGCAGTGAATGGCACTCATGACCACTGATGTGCTCAGAACAATTTACATAATAATGATCATGAAACTGACCTCAGGGCAGTGCTAGTGTCAGTCATTATGCAGATGTAGTGTTTATAAGGTTGGGAAACCTGCAGGATGAGTGACGAAACGTTTCTCCCACTCCCAGAGCGCTACGTCCAGATGAACAGAATAGACTATTATTTATTTTCCTATGACTATAATCCGTCATCAAATAATTTCACTTCACTTTTGCATTATTATATATTCTGAATTGTTTGAGTTTGCCCCGACTGTAAAACATATATTTTAATAAGCTGAAATGGCAAAAAACTTAAACCATCGAAACTAAAATAAAACTGACACGTTAATATACTAAAGATGAAACTGAACGTATCAAACTGACTTTGGAAACCATCTGAACGACACCAAAACAAACACACACACACAAAACTTACACATAAATATGAAAGTAGTAAACCTCTGTTTATGACTCTTCTTTCAGTTTTCTACTACTCTGTTAGTTGACCCTGTTTCAGCAGTGACACAATTTAAAATGCAGAAGTGGGCTCAGGCAAGGTCTCTCTCTCTGTCTCTCTCTCTCTTTCAGACGCTTATATCACTATGAACATGCACAAAGGGGACAAATTAAGGGAAAACCCCAAAAAAACCCTTAGCACGAGAGGATCCGGAGGCTTTGTTGTACAGTTTAAGGGCAGTTGGCTGACATGGCTTGGGCCTAGTCTTCTCCTTAAAAGGCAGGGTCACTGTAAATCAATGGAAAGCTGATTGACTCTCTCCCAGAATATCAAAAGCCTTTAAAAATAGTTTGATGAAGATACAAAATGATGTGTTTTATATATAATCTTCTGTGTGTTTCACACCACGTCTTATCAAAGGCCACATCTAGAGCAATTCAAGCTCAGCACATTTTAGCTTCAGTGTTCTCCTTTGCTGCCCCCTGCAGTCTCTGTCTGTCTCAGCAAGGACTGCAATGAATAAATGACACATAATATATAAAAGAAAGATTTTCAAATTTATAGAGAAGACGAATCATTACCCAAACAAAAGAAACGTAAAGAGCCCGATAATGTTTTATAGTTTGCATATTCACTGTTTATCACCGTGATGTCTCCATCGTCTCTCACCAGGACAGAGAAGATCGATAAGGTGATAAAGCAGTGGGAGGGCTCCTTCTTCAGGGGCAATCCCAAGCTGAGGAAGAAGTCCGTGTCGCTGCGCTTCGACCTGCACATGGCCGCGGCGGACGAGGGGTGCGCCCAAACGAAACAGGACAGCCTCCCCGACGTGGAGGTGCGTCTCATCATGAAGAGGTCCCGCAGCATCTCGACCATCACGCAGTAACTCGGTCACCGTTGGGCCCGAGCTGACACCGGTTTGCGGTAACAAAAATAACATTTGTGCCACGACGGCGGGGACGTTACCACCCGTCACCATCGTGCTTAATCTGAATTTTAGCTGATGAGTTCTCATCAGATCTTTGGCATCTCTGACTGGATGATCATTAACCATCAGGCTTTTGTGGTGACCATTTTTATAGTGTCAGAAAGACTTACAGTCATTACTTCACAGAGGATAAGTATTTAATATGTAAAACATATTTCCGCGTCATCATTTTAGATGAAGAAAAGCTGTCTTTTAACACTTTGTCTCAGTTAGTTTTCACTGGATTAAAGACATCATAATCATGACTCTGCTTAACTACAGCATTTAACCCTGATTAGCACCTGGTCCAGGAAGCTGAGAGCACAGGCAGACTTGGATAATTGGAGACACAGCACTAAGAGCTGCTGTGAACTACCTAAGAGTGGATTTATTTTCATGTTTCGGTATATTTTCTGTGAGGGGCTGTATGAAAATTACAAATAGCATTTGTCACTGTCGCATAGTAGTCTGCATCTCTTTAGATAGCCGAGCAAGATATGTGTAAAAACATCAATAAATAGATCATAATTAGAAAATTGCTGGAAGAATTTGGGAAATTTGCCCATTTTCCTGTTGATATGTGCATCGGTGGCCAAGTCAAAGTTATTTTCCAATCAGATTATTAACTTTTAAATTGGAAGACACATTGTTAGTCTTTAATCCTTTCACTGTGCCGGTTTCTGTGGGAGCAAATTTCATCTATTACAAAAGTGCAATCCGCACCATTTTTCAAAAAACTTGCACACTGACCAGAGAGAGGCTGCCTGATATTACTCTGACTGAAATAAAATTGCAAGTAAAACATAATTTAAATAGCACCTTTATAAACAGAGTTTACAAAACGCAAAAGGAAGCTCCTACGTTAGGTAGCGATGAGTTTAAGCTCAGCCTGGAAGAAAACTGTGGCCCAATCAGATATTTAGTAGGACCATCAACCAAGCCTATGAATGTTAACCAACCCATATGGTTAACATTGGATGGTTAGTAGACGGACATCCAGTGTTAGTAGCAGTACTGAGCAGGAAGTGCAGGTGATCAGGTGAGAAATCAAAAGGTAGCGAATAAAACAGCAACCGGAAAAATATTTGGGTTTCAGGTGAGAGGAGTTTGTAGTGAGGATGACCTTTGACGTGAAAGAGAAACAGAACAGATGGAAGTAAAAAACGTGCAAACAGAATGTTTGGGATTCCAGCACTGAGACTGGCTGGTTAAAAAAGCTTGTCTGCAAATAGACAAATGTGAGGTCTTCTCATCCATCCGTTTTCCTAACCACCGGAGCCAGTGGCTGCTGTCATAGGCTGAGAGGCGGGGCACGTCCTGCACTGATCGCCAGTTTTTCACAAGGCTTACGTATCCGTCAGCTGTCAAACATGAGCTCCATCACCTGACTGACACTGCACCGCGTGGCACCTTCACGCTTGAGAAGCTGTTACTGACTGAATGCGAGGTTTGCTTTAAAACAAATTTTTAAAAAATCATTTTAAAATATATTTTTTAAAAAAAGCCAGAAAGGTTGATGGAAAAATCAGTCCACTCAATCAAACATTTCTATATACATTTTTTTTATCCTTTATTTATCCCAATAAAAGATTAAAAATCTCTTTTTCAAAATAACAGCAGATACTTTAACAATTTTAAACATTTAAACCGTCACACAGTTCAACAAGCTCACGCAACAACATATCACATGCAATAACAGGTCAAATTTCAGTGCAACTTACTTCAATTTCCATATTATAACCATTTCCGATGCTTCCAGGTACGTATAACTTCACTTACTGTAGATGAGCGTCTTAAACTTTGTTTTTAAAGTAAAGCCTTGCTCCGTGCCCCGCTAATTTTCATACAGCCCCCTTACTGTTCTGCACTGCAGACACTGAGAGCACTGAAAGAAATCCAGAGTTTGTTTTATTCTAAAGATCTTTTGTCATTGCGGTTAATTCTCTGTGTGGCGATTTAAAAAAATACAATTATATATAGCTACTGAGGCTGACGACATGGCGTTATTGTATGATGCTCACTGTGACCTACACAGCAGTGAGGATTGAGATTCCTGTGTTAACCAGAGGAGGGCAGTGTTTGTAAATAGTTACCACTGCAGTGTGTTCTCAGTGCTCCACTCTGTGGTGTAACACATGCCCTGTTGCACCTTAAGACTCAAAGTTTTTATGCTATCTTTTGAGTTGGCACCAAAGATAAATATATATATATATAAATATAATATATAAAAAAACAAGCGGACCGCTGAGCGTTGCATTTGGGTCCCTTAAAATATGTCGAGAATATTAAAAAAAAAAAAAAACTTACCTATGCAGTTCTGTACTTGGTTTTGCTTTGCTTCAGGAAGCACACTCTTCATTTTGAGAGCTCTGTATCTTCAGAATGAAGCATTATGCTTTTACCTAAAGATTTATCATTTCAAATAAAATGAAGAAATGTGTGCAGACTGTTGTGTTTTCTGTCACAAGTCCAAAATAAAGCTTCTCCTTCTTTATTATACTCACACACGCTATTAACATACGAATATTTAAAAGTGTTTATTTTTCATCACAAGTGGGAAAAAAAAGTAAAAATCCATGAATATACAGAGAATAAAGTTTTTACAGTGTAGTGTAATAAATACATTCAGGGGGTAGCTGCAGAGTTTGAAATGAACTGACCTACCAGGGTTTCATTTGTTTCTCTTCAAGTCTTTTCACCTTCAAACTTTTATTTACCACATCGCTATCACTTTCAATGCATCAGATAATGCATGTTTCCCTTCATGGAAAAGGGCTTCTGTTCATGTGATAAGCCAGTGCTCGGTGTCCTGCGCCGGACGTAACGTGCCAGTTTCTCACATCTCAAACTGTTCTCTCAGCAGTCCTACAAGCAATAGTTGGCTTTGTTTTACTGCTTTTACAATCTGATTGGATGATATTTAAACAATCGTGGCTCATTCATTTACAATCATGTGTTATAGGTGCAGTCCACTATGTCCTAATTTTTGCTACAATTACTCATATATCTGTCTTTTAATATGATTTTTATCATCTCATCAGATTCCAGAAACTAAATCAAGTTTTTCTTGCAGTCCAACAGAAACACAAACTTGTCCAGTTTTCTCAAAAGCAGCAACAACACTTCCTGTAACCACCATACTGGACAGGTTATTTGTAGAAGAGTACAGTGTTAAACAGAAAGAGTAAGCAGGAGTCTTGAAGTTGTATCACGCCGTCTCTGGGTTTGCATGTTTATGGCTTGGATACGGCCGCCTGAATCACCTTGATGACTTCGCTGCAGGGCTGCAGGGTGTCATATTCTGCAAATACGTGACAAACATTCTCCGTACCGGCTTCGATGCCCTTTGCCACGAAGCCAAACAACCTGTCAGCACAAAAAAAAACACAAGTCAGATTCATCTGAACCACAAGAAGAAGATATTTTTTTGAAAGGGAGCTCTTCTGCTTTTCATTATTAACTATCAAATATATTGTTCTCAGTAGTATTCAAAGAAGCCCCGCCTACATGCTATTCAAACAATTGGTTTATGAGGGGCAGCCAATGAGAAAAAGGGTTGGTTTAAAAGGGAGAAGCTGACTGAAACACCTTGTTTCAGAAAAAGGATGAAATGAGGGCCTGCACCAAGACCCAGTGTAAGATAAAGAAGGATTATTTTTGAGCTGTTGCTGATGCAGAGCTACGCTAATACAGCTAAAATGTGTAAATGAACAGAATAGGTCTATTTAGATTTTAAGTTCAGATTACCTTGCACCAAAACTTGAACCTCTTGTCCACCTGTGAGTATAAGACAGACAAAGTTTCAGATTAGAAATGAAACACATTCATGACCATCAGTGGAGATGATCTCTGACATCTGCGCTCATGTCGTGGACACTCACACTCGATTGTCGGGATCTTCACCACCGTAGCTCAGCATGTGAGCAGGGTAATGGCGTCTGAAGAAGAGCCTGCAAGAAACGATAAGTCTTGACCCAATGTCACACGCAGACCACACGTCAACACCACCTAGATGGTTCTGTCATGTGCAGCGGATATAAAAATCTGCGCCACACGTTGATTTAATGTGTGTTTTCTTACTTCCTGTTGATGTCTGTGAGAGTGACACCCTTCAGAGACACTTTCATGTTGACTATGGTTGGTGTGAAGGAACCCGGAGCCTTCTCGAGTGTTGAGGACACCGCCCTTTGCACTGCACAGGGGCCCGTCAGCATCTCAGTGGGGATGGCGTTAAGGTAGACAAAGTTGGAAGCTGTTGAGAAGAAAAACAAGGGGATTGGAAACGAAGACCCTAGTTAAACATAGAGATGAGGGGATAGGGTTGTTTGGACTCTGCCACTGGGATACTTTAAAGTATCGAAGCCAGTGTTATCAGAAAGAAAGAAGAGATCTTGGCTCTTAGAGCAGCTATCATATTCATAGTCCTTGCACTTAATTTGTACTATAAATCCATCAGTTTTCTAATGACAAATTTTCTTCCTGCTGTGGTGCGACTGTGCTAACCACTGCAAGACTCCGCACCACTTATTAAAAAAATATGTTGTGTTTCAGTGCCTCCATTCATTTTTGCTTTATAGTAATAAAAATATTATTTTTCTTCTTTTTCTGTAAAATGCAAGGTTTGTCTTGTTGCTTTGGAGAACTGTATATTTTCATTTTATTTATTTATTTTTCTGTTGAGTACATTCACTGAAGTAAATCGAGTTTTGGGATACTTTGTCCTCCATTTTTCTGTGTCGTAATAAAGATGGCTGCCCTCCTGGTTAAGTGGACATGAGACAAAAAAAAAAAAAAAAGCTGGAATATTTCAAAGCTTGAACATTTTTCTCCCACTAAGTGAAAAGAGACTTTTTCGAATTTGGAAAGGCTTTCGGGATCACGGTAAGTGTTTTTAATAATAACCTGAGTTTATGACACTTTAAAAGAAATGTCAGCTCTTTGACCTCCTCTCACTGATGAAGCAATCTGATGAAGCTGTGGCGTTAAATCAGCAGCATCTCCAACACCGTTGCGCAGGTATTGTTACCACCTGTGAGAGGCTCTACGGCTGTGGCAAGTCAAACTGTGTGACAGCCAGTCACGCTGTTTGCTCAGGAAGTCAATGCGCATGAAAACAGGGCTGCAGGTAAAAGCTACACTTTATTTTCTGCAGATTAAAGCGGTGTGCAAACCCTCAAAGTAGGCTTTTGATGTTTGTGAGCAAACCTCAGATAACAAGTAGGTGGGATAAGGTACCATCAGCATTTCCTGCTTGGCTGCAGAGCAGAACAGTAGTGTTTATAACCGCGGGACAGGAAATCTAAAGCAGTTTCAATCCCGTTTTTTTTTTTTTAGGGGGGGGTTGTTGTTAGTTTCTGTTCATCCTTTTTTAACACTTCAGGATCCCAACTCTGATGGTCAGACTACTATTACTGCTTATTTTGGAGTTGGATTTGTTGAAGGTTGACCCTGGCTGTGCTGAAGCACAGGTACAGCTTTTGTGATGAACAGGAGGAAACCTGCAGCTGCAGTGTATTAGGTCACACTAATCTGTGTTTCCTTTACCTTATTAGTTAAACATTTCTTAGTTTTTGGAGAGTTGGTGCAAAAAGGGGGCATTTTGCTATCTCTAATTATGCACTTAATCGTATTTTAAAATTATATGTTGTCATCAATGTCTTCTGTCTAGAAAAGGTCCGTTTCCTAATGCCTTTAATGTCCAATGTTTCTTCATCTTGCAATGGTAAAGAAGTCTCCCAAAAATTTCCGAATGCAGATCTGGACCATGTACAAGCACGGACTACATATCTGCCAGAACGGTGTCAGTGGCTGGGGTGTTATATGGACTCACCTGTTTTGTTCTCGTCCTCTGAAGGTGCTTTCTCTTTCGCTCTCTCCTCTGATGATCTCAGGTCTGTGTAGACAAAAAAGGTTTGAGATTTTTTATTTGAAATTGAGGAGCTTTACTGGCACAACAATAAGACTAAATGACTGGGAAATTACACTGGAAGTTGATTTAACATTGTTTCTCCAGCGTATGTGCTTGTTCTTCTTCTGCTGGGAATATTTCTGCTTTTTTTTTTTTTAATGTGTCATTAAAGCACGGCAGACTTTGTTCAAGTAAATATCTGTTTTTGTGTCATGTTTCGGTTTTCTTCTGATTGTTAGGACATTGTCAGACTCTTGGAAACACCCCGGGTTTCCTTGCATTACTGTTTCTTCCTTTTTTCAGTTGCCAGTTTGTGGTCGCTGGAGCTGCACTCGGATAGGATCTGTTCCTGCTTTTTGTCTCTGACATGAGAAAGATAACCCGACAGTCCATCATTTGCAGAAACATTCTCATTTAGTTTGGCTTTTATCTTCTTTCCAAAATAGTTTTAATTGTTTACATTTGGTTTGCAAAGTAGCCCTAGTGTGAGCAAGACCAAGTGTCTGAGTGAGGACGGTCGGCCTCTTTATATCTTTGAATCAGACAGAAAAACACAATCGACTATATCTAACGGACATGGTCATGACCTCAGTGACATCACTCATTTGTCATTTTGATTGTTTGAAAGGATCATTTTGGCTGTCAGCACCACATAAGAAGTGAGTGGTGGAGCTGACCGAGGACGTCGTTCACTCATTGGCTTATATCTTGTGATTGACTGGTTATTAGCCACTAACTATATCCTGGATAACCCTCCTTTGTGACTGATGATGACAATCATTTACAAAATAAACTAAATAGTTTATTCAGTATTACCTGAAAATATGAAAAAATAAAGAGCCCATAAAGACATGTAGAAAATATTAAATGAGTTCAGAGAGTGAAGCAGTGATGTTTCCAAACGGACTTCTTTAGGAAGGAAAGGCTTTTAACCTTTTAACCTGTCTACAATGTAAAGCAGGATGTGTTTTGGTCTGTGATCATTTAAAGTATTATTATTATTACTGAGTATTACTCAGGTTTATTTTATTTTAAGTTATTACAGATGGGACAGACTGGGGGATAGGAAAGGAAGAGGGGAAGAAGGACAGTGAGAGAGGGCGTTTAGAAATACACAAATAACGGAGTTTGACTTTTTGTTTAAAAGTGTAGAAATAAACTTTAAAAAGAAAAAGTCAAACTCCGTTATTTTTATGTCTATGAACCAATATTGTTTGCAAACTTTGGAAAGGATGCGGGTTTAAGGCATTCTCTTATTTTTTGAACACAAAGACTAGTTTTATTATTTAGTCTTTATTAAGTCTTGGCACTAAAAAATAAGCCACTTAAACTTGTGATGTGTGTGTGTGTGTGTGTGTGTGTGTGTGTGGGTAATAACAAAGGCTTGGTTACCGTGGCAGTAGAGCCGTAATTTGCAGGGTAAGGCGTAAGCAGAAATGGTGTGCTGGTACACCAGGGCAGAGAGACTACCTGCAAACACACAAAGCAAATCACAGCTCCAGCTGAGTACAGATACGCAGCTGTCTGATTGGCTAATTAAAGAACAGTAAAGTTTGAACTTTTCTTTAGTGCTTTGTCAGGTCTGAAGACAACCTACAGAGTTTTGTTATGACACAGCGACCCTCTATCGTATCTGCTGTTATGATGGCTGTTTTTCCATAATTGATTGATAACATTACTGTAATATTACATATCTGTGGCAACAGACATATCAGTACATGCCCATGGGTGTCTGATTATAAACCAATGACCCACACTAAATGATAAGAAAGGTTCTCTGGTGTGAGAATACACACCCTGTGTACTAATGCTCTAGGATAAGATCCATCACACTCATGCCCACTCACATTCCAAGAGGCGAGACATCTCTGAGTCAGAGCAGCACCTGCTTTTAAACAGACAAGTGAATTCTCGGTGGGTATGAAAACTGATAACTCGACTCACCAAAGTAGGGTTCCTGAGAAGAGCCTTTAATGCGCACGCCTTTGGCTGATGATTCAATGAGGAAGTGTCTGATAAGATCAGAGCTGCTTTCCCCTGGTTTGACAAAAAGGACAAATGTCAGAGAAAGATATGCATACAGAAGGCACAGTATATGACAGCGATGTGATAAAGAAGCACTGGAATAACCCTTTTCCACCAGTTTCTACAAAAAAGAAGACATGGAACCACACAATTGCTCGTGTTGATGTCAGCGTCTGTGTGCCAGGCCACCGCAAGATGTTCATCAGATATTGGCAAATGTGACCTACAAATTCTTTCACCCAGCTTCAGCAAGCGCTGCTGTGTAGGACTCCGAAATCTTTTGAAATGTGAGCTTGTTCTTAAGAGGCACTGATGCAGAGCCGCCTCTGCACAGCACTGAGACCACAGTCATGGAAAAGAGGCACTAGGTACTAATGCCACTGGATGGCAGTGATTTCTAAATGTGAGCGATCAGGTAATAACGCTTTCAAAAAACATTATGTTGCTGCTGTAATGAGTAAAGTGCTGCCATTCATTCAGGCTGTGAGCCGTGCATTTGACCTCCATGCAGCCCAAATAAATTTGATTTAATGAATGTGGTGTTTAGTTGTCTCCTGTCATATGCTGTGATCAGGGAGTTAAATTACTTCAATTTAAAATTCATTCTGACTCACAATGTCCACCATAAACACATAAATGTGGCCATTAATGATCTCTTTAATTCCATCTGATTTTTTTTTCACCCTGACCTATGTGTTTTGTTTTGTTTTTTTTTTCTTCCCCGCTAAGGACCGACTAGTGCTGGTCTGTCGGTGAAATAGCTCCATAAAATAGAGTCGCAGAGCTTTACAGGCTAATTTTCTGGACCGTTCTCACGAGCAGTGCAGCGAGGTTTCAGGGCACACAATCTCTTCTTTTGTTCCTCAATTTTTTTTGCGGCTTGGCGATTGGCGTGCATGTGATGCTGCCAGTCATATCTCGCTGAAACTTTGAAGTGTTTTGGAAATTATTTGTCGTGCTTTCCTGTTATAGACTATTACAGTGTTGGATGCTCGTCTTTGTTGAGTAATCGTTGGGAGCAGAAAGCTCACGTTGAGAGCAGATATTTACCAACCCGCTGTTTGAACCTTCCGTTTGTAAGCGGGAACCAATCAGGTGACAGTTCATTTAAAGGGAGAGGAGCTAAAATGACTCATTTCTGACAGAGGGTAAACTGAGGGACTGCACCGAGGCCAGAGTTAAGGATAGAAGCTGGACTGGAGCTGAGCAGAATAGGCAGCCTTTAAATGTCTGTATGTGAAGGTTTTATAACTTTATCTTAGCTAAAGCAAACTGTTTGGGTCTCCCAGAGTTAATCAGTGTTTTTAGTTAAATTTCATAGCCTTACATTTTTGTGACTGGTTTAAATAAAAGAGGGAATATTATATGATGTACTGCTAAAGAAAACCATGCTAAATAGAAAAACATGTTGCTAGATTGCCCGTGATGTAGGGATAATTCGATGGATGGAGCCTGTCAGTGAAGTGGTCTCAGAGCTCGACCAATGCTCACGTATCCCGCGTTCCTGAAAGGGATGAAAACATACAAATCTACAAACGAGGCAAGCCTCAAAATTGTTTCGTGAGTGAGGTCCTTTTTTTTCCTGCATCGACTGCTTACAGCGCCGTAAACAGCTGGTTTTCTTTTGTGTTTATACAAGGTATACTGTGGTAGGAAAAAATGACAGCGCTGTGTACCAGCTCGCCACAGATAGCTTGATGTCGTCAGCAGAGCTCGCTGCAGCACTCACTGCAGGTCTCTGGTACAGACCACAGCATTTATGTAAAATTAGAGATCTTTATATACTGTCTGTGTTATATATGAGTAACAACAACAGCACTATGCTACACTGTATTCATGCTTTTTGTGTGCAGTTGTTTTTTGTGGCTTTAAGATCTTCTGTTTCCTGCATCTGACTGATTTCTGCTTTTGAAACTTGACATTGTTTTTTATGTCACTGTGAGTTAGGCCACTGCTCTTACTAGTGAGCTTACCTGGATAGGCAGCAGCTGTAAAGGTGGCGGGCGTTTGATCTACCTTCATGGCCAAACCAAAACTGCCTCTGTAGGAGGTGCTGTCTCTCACCACAAAGGTTCCTGCTTCCTTGTCTTTTACCAGAGCTTCAGCTAGAATAAATGAGACACCAAAAATGCTCAGAAAAATCCAACAATGTGTTTTATTAGTCAAGAAAAACACTACTTGATCACTTTCGCAGGGCTTGCATGCTTAATTGCATCAACATTTTGTACTTTAAGCAGGACTGTGAAATGAAATTGTTAATTTTGAGACCTCAAAGGAATCCACTGTGAATTTAGTGCTTTTTATTCAGATATTACTGAGGTCTTTGTGTGAGGCTTGCGGGGTCTTACCTTCTGCTCTGCTGATGTGTGGACGGAACCAAAACTTTGACGTATCCATGACAAATTTCATCGATGGCTGGCTGCCATTAAAACGGGCTTGAGAACTGGAATAAGTTGGTTTTGACACCGGGTTCCTCTGGAGTGACTCGATCTGTGGTTCAAGGCTGTGCAGATCCTGCTGAGGTGCACCGTTGACCAACAGTACAGGAATATCGGTCAGCGACCCCGAGTTTAAAGCAGGGCCGTTCTGTGCTCTTCTGCTGTTCCCTTCCTGTAAATGTCCTCGCTTTGTCATCAAGGGCTTCTCCAGGCTTTGCCTGTTACTATATGGCTTCATCCTGGAATCGTCACTAAAGGAGCCAGCTATCATGGACTCTGGAAAATCGGCATCTTCACCGGTTAAGGAGAGGTTGCTATGAGTAAAGAGAAAGGAGGAAAAATAAAGTTGGAAACGCAAGGCTCGTTTGCAGTGAGAACTTTTTGAATTATCTCCAGAAGGGACAACTATAATCAAAGGAACCAAGATTTTAATAAAAACAATTTTTTTTTATTTAAAAGTATTTTTGTAATTTATATTCTGCAGAAGTAAACCTCTTCAAGAGGCTTACCTAGGTCACCTTAGTCAATGAAAAGGTCTTTTAATGACTAGCACGGTTAAATTAAGGTTCTAGTCACTTAAGCCCCTTTTCCATTAGTGCCTACTCGGCTTGACTAGACACAGTTTTATGGGTTTTCCACCAAGACATAGTACCTGGTACTTGGTACTTTTTTAGTACCTGCTTGGCCAGGTTTGCAAGAAATCTGAGCAGGTACAAAAATGCGACGTTGTCAGACTGCATGCCACCGATTGGATGGTCAGTACTGTCATGAGAGCGTTTCGTTCATAGAAAACAAAACTGCCATTTCTAAAACACAAAGGAAAGCAACTGAGCGAGCAGCGGGTTTATTCTTTCTTCTTCAATGTCCACCTTTGTTGTCGCGTTCGTGCCACGGGATGCTCAAACACGTTGCCATGACAAAGACCACAGGTACTAAATTATAATGGAAAACCAGTCGATCCGAGTAGGTACTAATCGAAAAGGGGCTTTACTGCACTGTCTTAAGGTACAAAGCGGCTTTACATTAAGTACAGCCCAGCACTGGTTCAAACTCAACAGCTCTTTAAGACAATACATATTTTGGAAATACAAGCCAAGTTTCTTCTTTTCTGATGATAGCTGAAGTTAATTGTTTAATATTTAAAACTATTTTTAAACACAAAGTATAATGGGTAAGTGGTTTTGGTATTCGGGATTTTCTGGTTGTCAAATGGTAAAACCTGAAAAGTAAAAGTAAAGACTTGTCTGTAAACTGCTTTTTACCTTAGATATATGTAGACTGTGCTCGTGTATCGTCACCTGCTAAATGTGCACACTGGGCCGAGGGAAAACCATGAAGTCTTTTCTAGCTCTTCCTATTAAAAGGGAGCTCTTCCTCCTCAGTGTCACCAAGTCTGAGGACTGTCATTCAGTCTTTACCTCTAATTATAACGCACCTTTACATGACTCTTGCAATGTAAACAGGGATAGAGAATATTGAACCAAATGTTGTGCAGAATATTAGAACTTATTTTTTATAGCTATAGTTGCTCTATAGATGCATAACAAACAGACAATATGATGACTGCTTGATTGTGCTTGTTCTAAATGCAGACTGCGGGTTGTAGGTTTCTTGATAAGAACCCAAGCAAGTGATTAAATCATTTTTCACAGGAAACCAAAAGACAAAAATAACTAAAAATAAATAAAGTGCAGTCCAACTAAGCTGTAAGATGTGTTTCTGATCAGGGAAGAGATCAAGTTTTGAGAATTGGAGTTGGGCCTTGGCTCTTACCCGTGATGGTTAAAGTTTGGAGTGAGACATTTGGGAAGGCATTAAGATCAGATGAGCACTGCTCATTCAAATCACATAAGACCCACGCCTTCTCGGCTCATGTCACCTCAAAATACTCGCCATATATAAAGTCGACTGGATCGGTTTTCAAGACCAGAAAAGATTGGACAGATTGGAAGACATTTGCATGATGATGGAAATTCTTACTGAGTTTTACCTGCCAAGGATGTAGCTGGTGTCTGAGCAGGTCGAGGTGGAGAGGAGTGAGGCGGTGCTGTTTCTGTTGGAGCGTGACAGTCGCAGGGACCCTTGGCAGAAGTCGTTCTTCGGTGAGGGGTTTCGCCTGGGTGCGCTGCCAAATGGCAGCGGGGGCAGAGAGGACGTTGGGGAGCTGGAGAAAACCAGCGTCCCTTGGGGACTGAATTTGAGGCCGTTACGTGTGGGGATGGGTATACTCGGAGACACCGAGGGGACCGCTGTGGGTGATGAAACAGTTGAACAGCCTCTAGGAATGAGGATGACTTCAGAGAAATCTTCATCTGAGCAGGAGGCATCTTTCGGTGGAAAAGGAAGATGTTAGCATTAGGGAAAAAAAATATCCTGGTGAGGGGAAAAAAACAGTGTTTCAAGGCTTTAGGTTTTATAGTTTGGTTTATATCAGCAAAATTGACTCGGTGTGTATGTAAGCACAGCGTTGCCAGGTATTTTTATTTGTCATGCAGGTACTGGCTTGCACACACTGTTCTTTGAGTTGTACATTTGTGCTGTTGCTAGAACATCAGATCACCTGGAGGAGCCTCAGCCACTTCATCATTCGTCTCGATCTCTGTGGTGAGCGGCACCCTGAGAATTTAGGCCCTTAAGAAAATACCATAGCTTGTGGTAAGTTTATATGCCAGACAAGTGGCTTCTGCAACCCGAGTTGCATAATTATGACTAATGTTCATGCAGAAAGAGCGAAATCTGTCTAAATATGAGAGATTTCTCCACACTGCTGCTAGATTTCCTTGTTAACCTTTTGAGAGCAAGTTACAGTTTCATAAACACACCACCAAACATCTCTAAAGGAAAGATCAGAAACAGGAAACCCATTTATTTTTACACATATGTATGTATGCTATGACTCTTGCGCACACTTTCTGATGAAAGCAGGACTGAATGAGGCACCGTTGTGACACCGCGGTGCGTGACTGCTCGCTGAGCTTTTTCAATCTGTAGCTGTAACACATGCAGGGTGTGGTACAAGTCTGGGCAGTAATCCCAGAACAGACAAAGTGGTGCAATTACAACATGATTAAAAATATTAAAACTATCTCAAAAGGGGTGGGTAAATTTCCAGAGCCCAAGGCCATCCGTACTATTTGTTTACAAGGGTGACTATGGTTTTACTGTGCTGTGTGTCACACCTCTGAATGCTGGGAGCTTTCAGGAGTTAGAACGAAGCACATTTGTCAGACTGTGGGCTAAACTGGCCCTTTGTAAATGTTATATCTGGTCCACATATCACCCTGAATTGTAAGTAAATTTATCTTTGAGGCATGGTCTTCAGCTGCTTTTTTATTTTATTTTATTTTTTTTATCTACAATAGTATATTTAGGCAGATGTTTAGAAAGCAGACTAAACGTGTAGGTACCAAACATGCAGGCAACATTAAGTCGGTTCAGTTTATTGTTGAAAGTCTGATACTTCCAATAAGGCAATGGGTGAAATTGGATGACAGGTTTTTCCCAGCACACCACCTGTACCCAGAAGGTTTCAATGGGGTCAAGGGGAGTCGTTGATGACCCCTTTACCAACAAGCAGTGTTTTCACACGTTTGAATCCACAGCAGCAGAGAAAATCGCTTTCAAAAGTTTGCTGAACTGATATTAAGAGACATTGCAACCAAATCAATGTTTAAACATGTTTATGATGCTGATGCACTCTGGGTTTGAAGTGTGCTTGAAATTGTCTTATCACTGTTTGGTGTAATGAAATAGCTTCAACGCTTCTTTATCTCTTCCTTGTCAACTTCAGAAGGACCTAGCATATTGTTCCTTATATTCTGCCTTGTTTGCATATATGCTGTTGGAATCGTGAACGCTTTAATCAGATATTCTAGTAAGGTTAGTGTTTGTTATCTCAGTAAGCTCCACCCTTCGCAAACAGCAGGTCGTTGCTATATTTCTGCCGGTGTGTGGTTTCAAAATGAATATTATATCGCTAGAAAAACCAGAGAAGTGGCTTTGAGGTCAATAAGCTGTAGATGTTCTGAGAAACAGCACTTGGCACTTTTAAGCTTTTATACGTAACTGATCAGCACAATAAGGTGGCTATATGGTACCTGTTAACCACAACATTTTTTTTAAGTTTCCCACACAGCCAGCAAGTTGTGACTGTCTCTTGTTTGAGTTTGACGCATCTGCAATAAAGCGATGCGAGTTTGAATTGGGTTGAAGAAAAGAAGTCTCACTGTACCTGTAGGGGGACTGAGACATGTAGGACTTTTGGTGCCTTGGATGGGTTCAAATGTGGGATCCAGTTCCAAGATTAACTGGTTGAGATTTTCCAGAGAAATGTCGAGATCAGGATCATCATGGTGGGTGACGGTCTCCTGTGTCGGGTCCAAACAAATAGTTTGACCCACTCTCAGAACATGATTGGGTATCGTGTGTGCCATGCCTTTAACTGTAGGCATCATGTTAGGGGAGCTTAGTCTTCTGTGTCTGCCAAAGGCCAGAGAGAGACAATGGAGAGAGATCAGTTATTCTGTCGTGAATGAAATGAAAGC